>SEYY01010930.1:12500-15000 GCA_009176605.1 Armadillidium nasatum
TTGTGAACAAAAATAGCTTGGAAAGATACTGGAATAAGGTCAAATTAAAGGTCGACATGCTCGCTTGGGGAGGTGCAAGTCAAAGGAAGTTTAGAGAATAGATAAAAAAAAGCACGGTTAAGATTGAGCATAGCCGTTTACCGTGGCTCAAACGGTAAAGTGATTGACTCACGTGCTTGAGGGCGCCGGTTCGATCCCACTTCGGGATCCTAGGTATATACTACCTAGAAAAGTTCCTCTCCTCGAATAGGGCAATGCCCGTAAGATGTGAACTTTAAAAAAAAAAAAAAAAAAAAAAAAAAAAAAAAAAAAAAAAAAAAAAAAAAGCCTTAAGTCTTGAGTCAGAGAGATTGAAAGAGAAAGGATGAGCCTGTGTAGAAAAGCTTATCGCACGAGGTCTTCTCAGTGGAGGAGGTATGCGACTGGAAAGTTCAGAACAGCAGTGTCCTTTGCAATAGAGATAGAGAAAAGATGGAGATGCAGTTATTAGACTGGCAGAAAAAGTTTGGAGAGAGATGTAAGAGGTAAACAGTTGAAAAGAGGAAAAGCTCTAGGCTCCACCTTTTCAATAAGAGTTCTTTGAGAGGAACCGCACACACACACACACACAAAAAAAAAAAATAAATAAATTATTATTATTATTATTATAAATATTATTATTATTATTATTATTATTATTATTATTATTATTATTATTATTATTATTATTATTATTATTATTATTATTATTATTATATGGAAAATTAGGAACATATGTGTAGCCTAATGATAGACTAAAGCGCGGAAGAAATAGAGTGTGATATAAAAATATAGAGAGAGATAGAGAAAGAAAGATATATAGAGAGAGAGAGAGAGAGAGAGAGAAAAATAAAATGGAAGATAGAGATAGAAAGGAAGAGAGAGAAACATTTGGAAAAAAGATGGGAAAAAGAAAGAAATGTTAAAAGAAAAAGTAGTGTTCGAGAAAGAAAAATAGTGTGGGAGTTAGAAGAGAGATAGTGTGGGAAAGAAACAGAGAGAGAATGAAAGAATGAGAGAGTTTGCAAAAGAGAAAGGGAGACAGAAAAGGAAGAGAGAGAGAGAGAGAGAGAGAGAGAGAGAGAGAGAGAGAGAGAGAGAGAGATAAGAGAGAGAGAGAGAGGGAATAAGAGAAAGAATAAAAAGAGAGATAAACAGATCGAGTAAGCCAGAAAGAGAGATATGAAGAGAGAGATAGATAGATAGATAGAGAGAGAGAGAGAGAGAGAGAGAGAGAGAGAGAGAGAGAGAGAGAGAGAGAGATAGATAGATAGATAGATAGATAGATAGAGAGAGACAGAGACAGACAGACGGAGTAAGCCAGAAAGAGAATAAGAGACATAAGTGACAGAGAGAAAGAGAGAGATATATATAGAGAAAGAGAGATAGAGAAAGAGATAGAGAGAGAGAAAGAGGGAGAATCCAACTAATTAAAGATAATCTTAAAATTACAATAACTGTTCTTAGTCCATCAATTCCTTATTTAAACTTCTGAACATCATTTATCGATTGGAATTTTTTTAAGAAATTCCGTGAATGGAATTTCCAAATAATTTTATTTTTATTATTTTAATTAAATTTAATCGCTATTGATTTTCGCTTTATTTACGTAATAAAATTTGCTAAATTTAGATAAATTCAGTTTTAAGCGAATAAATATAATAAAAATAAAAAAAAAAAAAAAAAAATAAAAATATATATATATATATATATAATATTATATATATATATATATATATATATATATACTATATATATATATATATATATATATATATATATATATATATATATTATATATATATATATATATATATATATATATATATATATATATATATATATATATATATATATATATATATATATATATATTATATATATATATATATATATATATATATATATATTATATATATATATATATATATATATATATATATATATATATATATTATATATATATATCCAAAGGAGGGTGCTTGGAAACCCTACTAGGGCTACTATGGCATTCTGCTGGGTGCTCCTGGGCTGCAGGAGCAACCAACCAAAGTCAAGCAACGCCAAAATGGGCACAACAACTGTTGCGACTAAATTAACAATATAAGACAGAGAAAATTTTTCCTCACGCAAAGATTCGAACCTATTGAAAACAGCGTCACCTTTAGACAGTGTACAATGAGTTCTACTACCGAGCAACGCCGCCTTCCTAAAAAAGAATGCATAGTAGAACTGTTTTCAAGTTCTACTGCTAAGACAGTGAAAATTTATATTGCTAATTTAGTCGCAACAGTTGTTGTGCCCATGTTGTCGTTGCTTGACTTTGGTTGGTTGCTCCTGCAACCCAGGAGCACCCAGCAGAATGCCATAGTAGCCCCAGTAGGGGTTCCAAGCACTCTCCTATGGATTTAGATAAGTACCGAGTTGCTACAGTGATTCGAAGCAGAAGAGCTTGAAAACCTTTCTACTATGCTTTCTTTTT
>SEYY01010931.1:0-13501 GCA_009176605.1 Armadillidium nasatum
GGAATACCTTTTTACATTTCAAACTGAACTCGTCAAATGTATCTTCAACAGTTATCCAAGCCTCTGTCTTACTCTTGAGTCGTTGTATATGGATAACAACATTCTCACTTATAACTATTTACACGAGGTTTCATTCCAAATATTTGATAAACATAATTAAGGAACTCTTGATTTTCCATAAACATTTTTGTCGTGAAGTTAAAGAAAATTATGTTACTTTTATTTTTTGTTTAGGCTTAAGTATCTGTTTTATTATCAACTTTATGTTGTCTGTTATATATGAAGAAGAGGTAAAAGAAGTGACAACAATGGTAAAACATTTTCATGCATTCTATGGGCACACATTTCCAATATTATTTTGTAATTTGTTCTTCTCCATAATGGAAAATCTATCATCTATTTTTGAAAACCTAAGTACTGAGGTACACAGTTTTCAATCCTTGAAAACTGGGCAGTCGGTCTTACACGAATTCAAAAATCTAAAACTCTCTAAAAAGAAACTACATTTAAAAATCACTAAAAAATATAGAGAAAATTTGGTTAAGTTTTACATCTTAACAGAGAAGCTTTTTGAATACTTCCAAATCCCAATTTCACTTATATTCCTAAATAATCTGATATTTGTAATGGTTCAAGGAGCAAGTATAGCAACTTTTTCTAAAGTTGCCTTCACTGAAATTTTCCCAACTGTTATTAATATATTACATATATATACAGTATTATTTATTGCAGATACATTGCACCAGAAGGTAAGTTCATTTTAATACTTCTTTATATATACAAATAAAAAGAACATTAATTAAGTAATAACAAATGTAAAATATAATTCAAATGAAAAAAAAATATCCATTATTTAGAGAATTGATTCTCATATATATATATATATATATATATATATATATATATATATATATATATATATATATATATATATATATATATATATATATATATATATATATATATATATATGCTTCTTTCTTTGGAAGGTAAGATGGGGAAAATGGGATGCATAACTGGGGCGTGGGTGGGTGGTAGGAAACTCTGTCTGGGGTAAAGGACTTCAGAAGGAGACAAACTAGAAGAGAAGAGAAAGATGATTTTAAGAAGATGGACTTCTAAATAAATTAAAGACTAGATATAGAGGAAAACTAAGTAGGTACAATGTGAAGGGGAGTTATTGTTGCACTGGTATTGAGTTCTGGTTTAAGGTTGCAAATATATAAAGATTCTAAGATGCGGAGAGAAGAAAAGTCAGAGTGAGAGTTTAGAATTGTGAGATGTTTAGGAAGAAGAAGAAAGTTGCAGGAGAGAAAATGGCTACGTATATTAGAGAAAGAAGGAGAGGAGAAGGGAAGAGAGGTGTGAAAGGAAATGCCTTGATGTTCAGAAATACGAGTGTGAAGGATGTTTGCAGTAGAGCCAATATAGCCTCTATTACAGGACAGGAAAATTTACACACTACAGAGGCAATGAGAAGAGAGGGAAAAGTAGGTTTATATTGAAAAAAGGAGGAAATTTTGAAAGGAGTGTTGTAAGAGAATTTGTGCGTATGTGTGTTTACTGCCTGTGATAATTTATTATTATTATTATTATTATTATTATTAGTAGTAGTAGTAGTAGTAGTAGTAGTACTAATTGAAGAAGTAGTAGTAATAGTTATAGTACTAGTACACAGTAATTTTGATTACATATATATATATATATATATATATATATATATATATATATATATATATATATATATATATATATATATATATATATATATATATATATATATATATATATATATATATATATATATATATATATATATATGCAGATCGACGTTGTTGCAAATATTTTTGTATAAAATGGTTTCTCTTGAGAATTCAGAAGATAAAAGAATTCAGGTAAATTTTTTCAATTTTTTTCAAATTTAAAGTTTGTAAAAAAAATTTCAGATTTTTTCAAAATTTGTTCAAAATTTGTTCAAATTTGTTCAAATTTCAATATTTTTTAATTATTTAAAAAAAATTCCAATTTGTTCAAATTTGTTCAAATTTTTTCAAATTTTCTTCAAATTCTTTCAAATTTTTTTTCAAATTTTTTTTTCAAATGTTTTTCAAATTTTTTTTCAAATTTTTTCAAATTTGTTCAAATTTTTTAGTTATTTAAACTTCTTATTTACTTTGAAAAATATTTTTATTTACTTTTTCCATTAAAATTTTAAGAACTGTTTTTGAAATATCTGAATAAAATTTATAAAAAATGTACCAAAATCTGGAGTTTTTATGGGTTTAAATCTATTTTAACCCTCTTGTTTATGCCTTTAAGTTAATAATACAGATTTATTTTTTTCATTTAACTGTTTAATAAAACTTTCAGATTTACGAAATATGCAAACTTTTGAAAAGGTTTCCGAAAATCAGATTTTTTGGTTTCTTCTCAGTTGGGCGCAATTGCTTGCTGCCGGTGATTATTATATTATTATTATTATTATTATTATTAGTATTATTAGTAGTAGTAGTAGTAGTAGTAGTAGTAGTAGTAGTTGAGAAATGATGATTATAATTATAATTATTTATTATATCAATATTTATTCAATAATGTTCCTTTTACTTATATTGCAGATTAATTAATTTATTTAATTAATTAATTAATGTAATTAATTAATTTAATTAATTTCTTTGCAGATTTTGAGCACTTTCCTAACTTATCTCGTCATCGGTTTTCAGTTCAGCGTTTCCTCTAATAAACAATAATAATAATAATAATAATAATAATAATAATAATAATAATAATAATAATAATAATAATAATAATAATAATAATAATAATAATAATAATAATATTAAAAATAATAATGAAATATTAACAGTAGAAAAAAAGAAAATAAAATCGTTTGACAAAATTTCCTTTAAAACTTTTATCATAATCTCAATGAAGAATTTTAAACCAAATATTTTAAATAATAATTTTTCCTTCCTCTTGAATTTAAATGTATTTGAAATAACCAATGTTAAAATAGGTAGTAAATATAATACAAAAAATGGTCTTATTATTAAATGCTATTAAACTAAGGTGACTATCCGTCCCGAATTTTTCGGGACAGTCAGAATTTTTTATGCCGTATCCCAATTTTTTTATAGACGGATATTTGTCCCGATTTTTAGATTTGGCAAACATTATTTATTCAGCCAGTCAGTCACACAGCAGAAGAAGGCAGTGACACACCGTCATACAGGTGACTCATATTCTTTTCTTCTTTCGAGATTTTACTTTTGTTTTGACTTAAATTGTGTCAGTATCGCCCCGGCTTTTATGCGGTTCGTACTCTTGTTTTAGTGATTGTGAGTGAAGTATATTAATCAGATTCCTGTGAACTGTTATTGTTACGTTTTGAGATTCATTTTATTGAGATCAAGAAAAGGAATGGCTTCATAAAAACTTGTGTTCTTTTAATGCAGAACTCCGAAAAGAATATCCTTTTATTAAAAGCACTATCACTGATTCAGACGTTCGATGTGATACATGTGTTTCAAGTTTTAATATTGGCCACGGAGGACGATCTGATATTAAACACCATATAAATAGTGAAGAACAAAAGAAAGCTGTTGCTTCTGCAGCTTCAAGTTTGTTATTAACGTCATTTTTTAAAACTAAAGCTACCGAAAAAGAATTACAGGTGGCAGCTGTTGAAGGCGCATATGCTTATCATACAGCCAGCACAACCAATCTTTTAGATCAATGAAGTGTACTTCAAAATTAATTCAAGTCTCACTAGAACAAAAGTTTTCTTGCCCCAGAACTAAGGCAGAAGCTATTGTTACAAATGTTTCAGCGCCGCATGCTATTTCTGAGATTAAGACTGAGGTACAAAAGGCTAATTTCATATCAGCAATGACTGATTCATCCAATCATAAAGATAAAAAAATATTTCCAGTCCTTCTGAGATATTTTGATGCTACCCAAGGAGTACAAGTGAAACTGTGGGAATTAAAGTCTTTGCCCGGAGAAAGCTCTGATTTAATAAGCTCATTTCTCAATGAAAGTTTAGAAAACATTGGCGCCAAAGAAAAAACAGTTGCACTTTGTGCTGACAATAGCAATTGTAATTTTGGTGGAGTTAACAGAAAAGGGAAAAATAATGTTTTTACAAAGTTGAAAAACTACCTTGGTAACGAATTATTAGGAGTCGACTGCACAGCACACATAGTGCACAATGCAATTCGAACAGATTCTGATATTCTTCCAGTGGACGCTGAAACTGTTGTTTCAAAAATCTACAGCTATTTCCATGTTTACACGGTTCGTGTAGAATTCTTAGGGAGTTCTGTGATAGTGTAAACATGGACTATCAAAAGATCCTGGATTATAGTAAAACCCGATGGTTAGCTCTTCTTCCTGCAATTGAGAGAATTCTACAAACTTTTGAATCCTCAAAAGCTGTATTCTGAGTCAGAGGAAAAATGCCCTACAGTTATTAAATCGAGTTTTGGGAATCCACTCTTTGAGGCATGGTTGTGGTTTATTCATGGTCAAGCATCAACTTTTCATGATTCGGTTAAGCTGATCGAAGATCAGAATGTAAGCGTTTTATATGTTATAGAACAACTCAGTAAACTAAGGATAAGTTTGAAGTCAAAGTTTGATGATAATTATTTGCCTTTATCAGTGAAATAAATGCTTTCAAAAATTGAGCAAGAAGGAAATATCACAAAAGAGGAAGTAAGCAACTTTTATTCAATAACCAAGCAGTTCTATCAGAATACTCTGGAATATTTGGAGAAATGGTTTGCTCCAATCGACGAATTACAGACATGCAGTTGGATAGTTTTGAAGGAAATTCCTACTTGTGAATACATTGAAAAAACTCAAAAATTTATAAATCCCTCTGTTGAAATATGTAAAAACGAACTCTACGACGAGTATGTTTATGTGAAGCAGTGTGTAAATGAAGAAAAATTGACTAAATGGAGGGAAATGAAAACTTTAACTGAAAACAAGTGGGTTGAGATCTTCACTCATTTTAGTAAAAATAATGTTCCAAACTTAAATATGTTAAAGTTCGTAGAATTTTTGCTCTGCTTGCCTGGCACCAATGTTCCAACAGAACGAGTATTTTCATTGATGAACAATCTGTGGTCATCAAACAAAACAGTTATCGATTGACACTTTGATAACAAAACAAACATCATCAAACAAAACAGTTATCGATTGACATTTTGATAACAAAAGTTAACATCAACAAATCTTGCCAAGACTTTTACAAAGTTGTTGCTTTCCAACAGAGACTCGTTGAAAAAGAATTCATTCTTCTGAGAAGTATCTGCAGGATAATTCCTAAAGTATGTCATTGTAAAATAGTATTTTATGCAACTTTTGTTTAAATTAGATATAGCAAAAAATGCATTTTTTTTGTAGAATATCCTAATTAACTAATAAACCATATGACTTGTTTTTGAAAACAACAATCGTATTTCTTTATATTAAAAATCACCCTCCTTTATACATTTGGGTGAGGGGGGGGCAACGTTCAGAAGCGTTCCGATTTTTGGTCAGAATAATATGGTCATCTTATCCTAAACTCAAATTTAAAATTTTTTTTTTTTTTTAAGTTAAATGTAAGGTTTTTATTTATTTTTGTGAAATATCACTTTATTGATAAAAATTCTATATAACATTCGTATTAAAATTATATTTATTGTTTATAACTTGTCTAAGAAAATAACAAGATAAATTTATGTCTAAAAGAATGCGGCCTATATTTGGAGTGAATTTAAAAATCCCTATAATATTTTGTTTCATTCTGGTAGGGGAGGGCTATCTTCGTTTCAATAGCCGACAGCCAGACATGTTAAACTGTAAATTCGACAAACCAGTATCTAACGAAAGTTTCTGTAACAATTCTATTAGACGTTTATTCGATCTGATATAACTGGATAAAAGGCTATATCAACCTTGGAGAATAAGTGGAAAATAATATAAAACCTTTTATACTTGGGATGATTGTGAAACTTACCAAGATACGCAGTTTCTCTTGCACATAAAAAAATATTAATAAAGTTCTATGATAAAACCAATGGGCTACCATAGGGCCCCATGTAATCAAACCTTATAGGTTCCTATGACAGAAACAAGGGTGACTATAATATTTTTGTTACCAGGCTTTGCTTAGTGTCCTTAAGGAATTTACCATAGGTTTATCCGTAGCAAACCTTTTATCGATATGGAAAAACATATGAACCCAATGCAAAAACTTACGTGAAATTTAAAATATAGAAACTATCGCCTATTATGGATATTTTCACTGCTAGCACAACCCTCATGAATATAATTTATGTGTACAATCTAACCTTCAACTATATATCACATTTGATTGAATATGAAATTTAAATTATATTACTAACCTGGTATATGTCAGAAATGAAGTCGGTGGCGCCATCTGTTGAGTTTGAAACGTACTCTTGAAGCTCACCGATCTGGAGCCAAACCACTGACCATCATAGATAGACACTTTGCATTGCTTAACCTATTACGTCATTACTTTTTCTTCGCGTTTATTGTAAAAAAATATATTTTATATTTTTGCAAACGTTATTTTATTTGTTTATTATTTATTAGTTTTATATCTTATATATATATATATATATATATATATATATATATATATATATATATATATATATATATATATATATATATATATATATATATATATATATATATATATATATATATATATATATATATATATATATATATATATATATATATATATATATATATATATATATATATATATATATATATATTATATTCACCTCTGGTGGGCAAAGGCCAGAGGCCTACTAAAATTTCACCAGAGTTAGGGAGGAAGACGGGATCCTAGTCAAATCAAAGGCCGACGTGACCTGATACACGACGTTTGAAGGTGTGTAAGTCATAGGAAGTTAGGAAAATAGAAGAAGGGAGTGTGTTCCAGACTTTACCAGTAGAGTACATGTAGGACAGAGCATAGCGGTTAAGTCTGGGGTCAGAGAGTTGGATAGAGAAAGGATGAGACTGTGTAGAAAGACTAGTCGCACGAAGCCCTTCTCAGTGGAGAAGGTATGCAACAGGAGAGTTCAGAAGAGCAGTGTCCATTGTAATAGCGATAGTATAGAGAGAAGTGACGCAACAATTCGACGGGCAGACAAAGAGATTGGGGAGAGTCAATGAGAGCAGGAGTGTTGATAAGACAAAAAGCCCTAGACTCCACCTTTTCCAGGAGAGCTGTGTGAGTGGAACCACTCCAGATGTGCGACGCATACTCCATACACGGGCGAACAACACCCATATACAGAGCAAGCAACTGGCGTGGATTGAAGAAATACTGAAGGCGTCCTCAGAAACCTAACCTCTTAGAAGCTTGTTTAGAAAGAGAGGTAATGTGATCTTTCCAAGAAAGATCACGAGAAAAAGAAACACCAAGAATATTAAGAACAGATGAAGGTCTGAGTTGAGTGTTTTCGAAGAAGATATCATAGTTGTGTGGAAGATTGTGTCGAGTAGAAAGATGGAGGAATTGAGTTTTTGAGGCATTGAAAAAACCATGTTCTCTCTGCCCCAATTTGAAATACGAGATAGATCAGAGGTCAGCTGCTCCAAGGCAACCTTCCTTGCATCTAATAACTGTTTTTGAGAAGGGCGCCTTTCAAGAGTAATGAAGGGTGGAGTCATCAGCATATGAGTGGATAGGAGATGAAGTAACAGAGAGAAGATCATTAATAAAAAGCAGAAAAAGTGTTGGGGATAGGACAGATCCTTGAGGAACACCACTATTAATAGATTTAAAGGAGGACCGGAGGCCGTCTACAACTGCTGCTATAGAACGACCGGAAAGGAAATCAGAGAGAAGGTCACAGAGAGAAGGATAGATTCCGAAAGAGGGAAGTTTGGAAATCAAAGATTTGTGCCAGACTCTATCGAAAGCTTTCGATATGTCTAGCGCAACAGCAAAAGATTCACCGAAATGCCAAAGGGCGGAGGACCAAGAGTCAGATAGAAGGGAAAGGAGATCACCAGTAGAGCGTTTCTTACGAAAGCCATACTGGCGATCAGAGATAAGATTAGAAGAATTGAGATGTTTCCAAATTTTCCTGTTAAGGATAGATTCGAAAATTTTAGAAAGAACGGAGGTTAAATAATGGGACATTAGTTAGAGGGTTGAGAAGAGTCCCCCTTTTTCGGCACAGGTTGAATGAGCTCACGTTTCCAGCAAGAAGGGAAGGTTGAAGTAGAAAGACATAGACGAAATAGTTTACCAAGGCAGGGTGCAAGCTCAGGAAGCACAAGTTTTGAGAACCACAGGAGGAATACCATCAGGACCGTACGCCTTCTTAGTGTTAAGCTCAGAGAGAGCAGAAATTACGTCTTTAGAAGAAATTATAATTTTAGGCATAAATGAGTTTGAGGGGGTTGAAGGAGTAGGAACAGCTCCGGAATCGTCTAAGGTTGAATTAGAAGCAAAAGTTTGAGCGAAGAGCTCAGCTTTAGAGGAAGGCAAACCGGCAGTTGTACCGTCAGAAGATACTAAGGAAGGGAAAGAGGAAGAAGCAAAGTTAGAGTTGACATTTTTGGCAAAATGCCAGAAAGGGCTTGAGGTAAGTAGAACCAGAAAGATTGTCGCATTTTAAACGGAGAAAGGAGTTTTTAGTGTTACGGAGAATAGATTTTGCACGATACCGGGATGAAATATAAGTTGCATAAGTTTCTGGAGTTTGAAGACGACGGTAGTCCCTGAAGGCAGCATCCCTGCGGCGGATAGCACGAGAACAAGCAGAGTTAAACCAAGGTTTATTAGGTTTTGTGGAAGGGAAAGAATATGGAATGTACGCCTCCATGCCAGAAAAAATCACCTCGGTTATGCGCTCTGCACACTCCGAGGGACCCCTCCCACGGAAACAGTAATCATTCCATGGAAAATCAGAGAGGTACAACCGCAAGTCAGACCAGTTAGTGGCACCGAAATGCCAGATACGTCTCCTCGCCGAAGGCGGGGGCCGTTCTTGCGGAAGACTTGAAGATACAGGACAAGATACAGAGATAAGAAGGTGATCGGATGAACCCAGAGGAGGAAAGAGTTTAACAGTGTAAGGAGAAGGATAAGAAGTTAGGAAAAGATCAAGTAATGTTGGGTTCATCACCAAGGCGATCAGGGATACGGGTAGGGAGATGCACCAAATGCTTAAGGTTGTTCTGGATAGAAAATTGGAAGGCGAGTTCACCAGTTGGATCGTGAGAACTAGATGAAAGCCATTGGCGGTGGTGAACATTGAAATCACCTAATATGATGATTTCGGAGAAAGGAGAAAAAGAAAGAATGTGTTCTATTTTGGAGTTAAGATAGTCGAAGAATTTTGGATAGTCAGTAGAGTTAGGAGATAAGTAGACAGAACAGATAAATTTAGTTGTAGAGTTGCATGAAAGTTTAAGCCATAAAGTAGAGAATTCAGAAGACTCCAAATTAGAGACACGAGAACAGATTACATCGTTGCGCAGATATGCGCAACATCCGCCTTTGGCTGAAAATTTAGGATAAAGACAGTAGGAGGAAACAGAGTAGGGCTTGCTGTCAGAGCACTCAAACACCTGAGTTTCGGTTAAGAATAAGAGATGAGGTCTAGAAGAAGAGAGATAGTGTTCGACAAAGTGGAAATTAGTAAAGAGATCACGAATATTGCAGAAGTTAATGTAAAAGGAAGATCGTGCACCAGGACAAGGCCGGCATTGAGGTCTTGGTGGCGCCAACCACATCTCCGGAGGCCATCAACTCCCAAGTGGTGATGGGGGAAGGAGTGGATGAGGGACATTCTTTGGATGCCGCCCCTCGTAGCATCTCCGAGGCAGTTTTATGCTTCGCCATTTTGCTGATGTTACACTAAAGGTAATGTAGGAGTAAGTGCTTGTAAATTTGTTAGAACATGAGAAGGGAGGTGGGGGAAGGAAAAGTGGGAGCATAGACACTCCGGTGTGAGACTAAGGTACACTAGAGACCCTCTGAGACGGTGAAAGGAACGAACCAAAGGGCAACGGAGTGAAACGGAATGGTCTAGCCCAACCTATCACCGGGTTATCGCTCTTTCATCGCTTTGTACGGCGCTACGTCCTCCCCCTATATATATATATATATATATATATATATATATATATATATATATATATATATATATATATATATATATATATATATATATATATATATATATATATATATATATATATATATATATATGCAAGGTAAGGTAGACGGAAAAAAATGTAAAATAGACCCCAATTTAGAATAAGTCTCGGTGATCAAATTTCAATTTTAAAAGTATTTGTGATCTCGGCACGTGACATTTAAAATAAGTGTTCCAATATTCTTTGGCCAAACCGGACTTTTAGATAAGATTTTATGCAAATGATTTTAACGAGGAAAAAACAGTAATCCAAATAAAAAAAAAGAAAATACGAATTAAACAAATGAGCAAGACAGAAGTAATAATAATAATAATAATAATAATAATAATAATAATAATAATAATAATAATAATAATAATAATAATTGCATTAAAAGGTAGGGAAGAGGTTCGGTTTAAAGTAATGATGGATCGGATGTCATTTTTTCTCATTTGCGGATGCGGATAAAGAATTTTCGTCAACTGCGGATGCGGATGTTGAATTTTTCAAAAATGTGGATGCGGTTGCGGATGTTGAATTTTCGAAAGTGCGGATGAGGATATCAATTTTGATGAGGACGCGAATACAAAAATGCATCACAAATATATATATATATATATATATATATATATATATATATATATATATATATATATATATATATATATATATATATATATATATATATATATATATATATATATATATATATATATATATATATATATATATATATATATATATATATATATATATATATATATATATATATATATATATATATATATATATATATATATATATATATATATATATATATATATATATATATATATATATATATATATATATATATATATATATATATATATATATATATATATATATATATATATATATATATATATATATATATATATAT
Source organism: Armadillidium nasatum (assembly GCA_009176605.1). Taxonomy (NCBI): domain Eukaryota; kingdom Metazoa; phylum Arthropoda; class Malacostraca; order Isopoda; family Armadillidiidae; genus Armadillidium; species Armadillidium nasatum. Next base: position 11,111 of record SEYY01010931.1, read on the forward strand.
ATATATATATATATATATATACTATAGTTAACATTAGTTTTTTGGTAGGTTAGGCCTTTTTGTTGGCTGCTAGGCATAGTTAACAGTGGGTTTTTTGTTAGGTTAGGTCTATATGCTGGCTGTTAGGCGTAGTTTTACCCTTTAAGTCCGGGTTAGGAAAGTATCTAGTTTGTAAGATCTTGCAAACTTGTTCGACTTAACTCTAACCTGAACTAAAAGAATAAAGCTACACCTAATGGCAAGGAAATAGACCTAATTTAAACAAAAACTACTGTTAGTTAACTATAGCTAACGGCTAATAAAAATAACTAATCTATTAAAACCAATGTTCGATATATATATATATATATATATATATATATATATATATATATATATATATATATATATATATATATATATATATATATATATATATATATATATATATATATATATATATATATATATATATATATATATATATATATATATATATATATATATATATATATATATATATATATATATATATATATATATATATATATATATATATATATATATATATATATATATATATATATATATATATATATATATATATATATATATATATATATATATATATATATATAGTTTTGTAAAGGGGAATCGAACCCGGGCCCTATAGCACAAAAGCATAGAGTTTTACCACTACGCTACTGGCGGTTTAAAATAGGGCCCGGTTTCGATTTCTCTATAGCAAACTTTAAACTATGATGTTTAATGTATTTGATCTGCGAGAGAGTTAGCAGACCATAATTGTTGACATATTATATATATATATATATATATATATATATATATATATATATATATATATATATATATATATATATATATATATATATATATATATATATATATATATATATATATATATATATATATATATATATATATATATATATATATATATATATATATATATATATATATATATATATATATATATATATATATATATATATATATATATATATATATATATATATATATATATATATATATATATATATATATATATATATATATTTCTTCCTGTATCAAAACTAAAAAAAAATTCATATGAAATATTTTTTTTTTTTTAGGTTAATTGAGCCGCAGAAAAATGTTTTGTAAAAAAAATAAAAATTGAAAAAAAAATTAATAAATACTAATATTTAAAATGGTTTAACAAATCGTTATACTAATTTGTCTTTGCAATGTGAGGTTCCTGGATCAGTGTCGGAGGTAATCTTATGAAAAAAAGTTTTAAAAAAAAAAAAAAAAAATTTCTCGTAATATATTGAAACTACGAAGATGAAATTATGATGAATAATTAATTATTTATATTAAATATTTTAAATTATAACTATAATATATATATATATATATATATATATATATATATATATATATATATATATATATATATATATATATATATATATATATATATATATATATATAGAAGAAATTTTATTTACTAACACTCACCAGTTGGGGGTATTGGGGTAAAGCCCCTGTTAAAAAATGATCGTGTGCAATGCATTTACATTTTCATTGCTGTACTGCAATAATATTTAAGTTAAAGTAATCTTTTCTTGAAATGTTTCTTATTGTTCAAGCATATTATTATAATACAAGATGAAAATGCACGGCACACATATCCCCTCACCCTTGGGTGGTGATGATATTTTACTTATATATATATTTATATATATATATATATATATATATATATATATATATATATATATATATATATATATATATATATATATATATATATATATATATATATATATATATATTTATATATATATTGTAAGAATTTTATATTACTAATGTTAAATTTAATTAAATTCTTACCTTTAGTTAAATTCTCTTAATTATTAAATGTTGCTAAAGTTTAAGACCCCAAATCACCTACCCTAAGTTTAATTCTCCAGCGCTAGATTATCAAAACCTAGTTTAGGCTACAATAAGGTCTACTTTTAACTTTTTTATAAATAATTTTTATAGTTTCATTAAGAAATGAATCTTGGAATATTATTTATTAATGATGACCAATAATAAACAATATTAACTTAACTAGACACAATTAGTTTCAATAGTTTAAACTTTTTTAAAGTTTCACAATTTCAATAGAAGCTTTCAGTACAACATCAAGAACAATACTGTCTTTAAAATGTACGACTGTTATGTAATTTTTACTACTAATGCGCGTGCGCACTTTTGCGCTTTTAAATATGTATTCATTTAAATAAACCAAGTAAATTTTAATGTCACAATATTAATTAAATTTTTACAGTTAAATATATTAAAATTTTATAAATATTTTACTATTAATAGTTTTATAAATTATATTGTTTTATAAATTATTTT
>SEYY01010933.1:0-5000 GCA_009176605.1 Armadillidium nasatum
CTTATTCTCATCTATCTATGAAAGTCATTTTAATTGCATGCAATTATATATAATCTAAAATAAAATATGTAATTTAAATTATCACATATTTCTCAATTATTGGAAATTATAGATTATAAATGTTGGATGAAAGAATTAGTAGAAGTAATAATAATGATAAAAATGATAATAATGATAATAATGATAATAATAATAATAATAATAATAATAATAATAATAATAATAATAAAATAATAATTATGATAATAATAATGATAATAAAAATAATTATGATGATAAGAATTATAATAATAATAATAATGATAATAATAATAATAATAATAATAATAATAATAATAATAATAATAATAATAATAATAATAATAATAATAATAATAATAATAATAATAATAATAATAATAATAATAATAATAATAATAATAATAATAATAATAATAATAATAATAATAATTAAATAATTTAAAAAAGAAAAATTTAAATAATAAAAAAATGGAGTTTAAAAATAATATCAATATTAATATTAATAATAAAAATGATAATTACAATAAAAAAAACATTTATTTTAAAAGTTTCATTTAATTTGTATATTTCTATTAGCAGAAAAATTCTTCCAATTATGTACAAATTAAAATTACAAATATTTTATTAATATTTTTAACTGAATATGATCGATGGGGTGACAAGCTCGTCCAATGAGCCCAAATTTTTCTTCATTCATTTTATTTTCATACACCATAATATGTATTATTTTATTAAGAAAACAAGCGTCAAAACAAATCTAAAAATCTAATTTTTACTATTGTTAAAAACTTAACAATAGTAAAAATAATAATAATGAAGGTAACAGTAATACAGTAAATAAAAAATAAATTATTTTGAAGTAGTAATTAATAATAATATAATAATAATAATAATAATAATATAATTAATAATAATAATAATAATAATAAGTAATAATTAATAATAATAATAATAATAATAATAATAATAATAATAATAATAATAATAATAATAATAATAATAATAATAATAATATAAATAATAATTAATAAAAAATAATAATAATAATAAAATAATAATATTAATAATAATAATAATAATTAATAATAATAATATAAATAATAAAATTATATAATAATAATAATAATAATAATATGTAAATTAATAATTATAATTGCTTGTTGTTTTATGTAAAGAGAAGAAGTATTTTATGTATAATATATATATAATTTTAATTACACATGATAGCGTAAACATAAAGCTTTAAAGATAGTATATTTAAATTTACATATTTTATAATAATTATTAATTTAATATTTACATTAAAATTATATAACTACAGAGCTAACGAGTAAATGAATATAAAATCCATTTTTTCCTCCATTTATTTTATTTTTAATATGATGTGGATACTTCTTTCCTGCTGGATGAGTGGGAGAAATGTTCAAAAAAATCTCATTTTTTCAAATTTTTTTTTATTTAGATTCTTTTCATAACTTGTTCTTTTTTTCTTCTTTTTTTTAATGTATAGAATTAATCTTTTACTTTAATTAAAATTGAAAACCTTTTAATTCTAATCTCTGATAGCTATATTGACTTTAATAATAATGATAATAATACTACTACTACTACTAATAATAATAATATTAAAATAAAAAATAAAAAAATAAAAATAAATTTAAAAATAAAATATAAAAAAATAAATAATAAAAATTAATAATAATTTAAAAATAATATCAATATTAATAATTAATAATAAAAATGATAATTACAATAAAAAACATTTATTTCAAAAGAGAACGTTTAACTGTGATCTTCTTTCCCTCTTCTCTGATATATTTGGGGCCCTTGAGTATATGTTAATGAGAATATATTTAAAATTCTACTATTATGTTGAATATATCGAAATTTTTTACCATACACTGTGACAATGTATTTATATTTAATCATCCGTCATCGGTTTTAGTTCCTCTTTAGAGCATTTTAATTTCTTTGGTTTTTGTTTTATATGTTTTTGTTTCTTCTGTAGAGCATGTTTTGTTATAGATGATTTTTATTTTAAATATAATATTCTTTAAATATAAAAACAAATTTATTGTTCTCGCTCAATTCTCGTTCCTCTTTAGAGCATTTTAATTTCTTTGGTTTTTGTTTTATATGTTTTTGTTTCTTCTGTAGAAGCTGTTTTGTATAGATGATTTTTATTTTAAATATAATATTCTTTAAATATAAAAACAAATTTATTGTTCAGTATCCTGCTCAATTTTAAGTACTTCCTCACAATCTTTAATCGATTCAACTATCCTTTTCAATGCCAAATAAATCCACCTCATCACAGTATCTTCAGTTTAAAAAATGACATTCCCCCTCCCCTCCCCCCTAAAAGAGAATCTAAATAAAAACCCATTAATCAACTAATAACTGATTTTTTTTGTACTCCTATTGGAGTAGGGAACACATAGTTATTTTAAACACCTTATTACTCAGGTAATTTGTCTTTTAACAGGAACCAAATATTTTAAATCAATCATTATAACAGTGGTAGTTAACTGTTAAAAAAAAGGCTTCGGAATTAATTCACGCAAATCTTCGAGATTTCTTACCATCTCCAAGAGGCCTCTCTTTCTAAATAGGATTCTAAGAAGTTTGTAATTTTAAACCATTCCCATAACATATTGTCCTTATCTAGAAAATAAGTCGCATACAAATATAGATGAATTGGCACAACTCATCTTGATAATAAATTATTCGGTTTTACTCCTAATCAACTGACCTACTCATGCCATATTTTTGGTCTACCGAATGACTGCATTACCCTGATTTAACAATGATTATCATTGCAAACACTACAGATAAAAACTCTTCAGCTGCAAGATTCTTCAATTAATTAAAGACAATTTATCCAATATGTTTCGACATTTTTATTATTTTTATCTATTCATCATTGCTTTTATTTGATATCGTTACTCTTTTATGGCTTCCACCAATGGCTCGTGAAACACATCAATCTTCTACTTTATTCAGTTCTGTTTGGTTTGGAACACATTGGAAAGAAGCATATAGGGACATTCCAGTTCTTTATTTGGATAATAATTCCACTACGCCTTGGATTTTGATAGGATGCTTTGATAAAGTACTGCATAATTGGGTCTTGACATAACTTCAATAAAATAATAACGACAATAATAATAATAATAATAATAATAATAATAATAATAATAATAATAATAATAATAATAATAATAATAATAATAATAATAATAATAAATAATAATAATAATAATAATAATAATAATAATAATAATAATAATATAAAATAATAATAATAATAATAATAATAATAATAATAATAATAATAATAAATAATAATAATAATAATAATAATAATAATAATAATAAATAAAATTATAATCTTAATAATTATATAGTAATAATAATGTAAAATAATAATAATAATAAAAATAATAATAATAATATTAACAATAATAACAAATGTAATTATAACAATAATAATAAAAGAATAAAAATAATATATAATTAACAATAATAATAAAAAATAATTGAAATGATGATATTAATAATAATAACAATAATAATAATAAGAATAATGATAATAATAATAATAATAATAATAATAATAATAATAATATATAATAATAATAATAATAATAATAATAATAATAATAATAATAATAATAATAATAATAATATAATAATTATAAATATTAATAATAATAATAATTTAAGCTAATTTTGACAAATAATAATAAATAATAATGATATAATATAATTAGTTAATAATAATAAAAATAATATAATAATAATAAAAAATGATGATTATGATGAAAAAAAATAAAAATAAATATAATAAAATAAAAAGAATAATAATAATGATAATAGTTATAAATAGTAATTATAATAATAATAATAATAATAATAATAATAATAATAATAATAATAATAATAATAATAATAATAATAATAAAAATTAAAATGTAAGAATTCTGTTAGAATCAACCAAGTTCTTTGTTGGATTTGATAATTTTCAATTTGTATTCACTTTAATTTATATGAAAGTTTTTAATAAAAGCTTTGAAAGAGAAAAAAAAAAAAAAAAAAAAAAAAACACACACACACACATTGATTCGTAGAAAAATTTTTTTTTGTATATTAATTTTGGAATAAATTTTTTATTTTTTTTTATTTTATATTTTGTGTATTGCGTTCTTTTCTACATTTTATTCTTTCTGTATTGTTTTTTTCCTCTCTCTGTCTCTTAATGTCTCTATCTAAATCTTTTTTCTTTTCTTTATCTCTGTCTCTTTATCTTTTTAGCTTTTTTTATCTTTCTCTCTGTCTCTAAATGTCTCTATCTAAATCTTTTTTCCTTTTCCTATATCTCTGTCTCTATCTTTTTATCTCTTTATCTCTGTCTCTATTCCTAACAGTCTCTTTCTCTCTCACATTCTTTGTATATATATATATATATATATATATATATATATATATATATATATATATATATATATATATATATATATATATATATATATATATATATATATATATATATATATATATATATATATATATATATATATATATATATATATATATATAGCGGCTCCGTAGCTCAGTCGAAATTGCACTCGCCAAGGAGCGAGAGGTCCAGGGTTCGAAGACTGGTCGGAGCGGGAAATGTGAGCGGCTTCTCCTTGCGCTTAGTTCCGAATGACTTAGTCGTTAAAACGAGTACATTAGTGAAGTGCTCTTGTCACTGATAGGAAATAATCTCCGGGATCCGGGGCAGGTCTGGCCCTGCAAGCGGTATCCGCTGTGGGCCCGTGAAACCCAAGGATCTTCCTCGAAAGATCTCACTGACAGGACGTAGGTCCTTTCTGGTAAGAAGAAGATATATATATATATATATATATATATATTATATATATATATATATATATATATATATATATATATATATATATATATAATATATATTA
>SEYY01010933.1:35000-42975 GCA_009176605.1 Armadillidium nasatum
TAAATGTTCTGTAGACATTGGTAACTCCAGGCTTGTTCGCTGATATACTTCTTACCACCCACCTCTGTTTTGTGGAACTCTCTCCCGTCTTCTGTGTTTCCCTCCGAATTTGATCTCAATACTTTAAAGTCCACGTCTGTGCCAATCTAAGAAATTTCCATTAGGTGGAAATTGCAGTTTTCAATTTTTTTTTTCTTTTTTTTGTTCTTTCTTTTATTTCTCTAACACCCCCTCCTTAAATAGGACTCTTCTCATGAGCTGTGGTAATGTGCAATATATATATATATATATATATATATATATATATATATATATATATATATATATATATATATATATATATATATATATATATATATATATATATATATATATATATATATATATATATATATATATATATATATATATATATATATATATATATATATATATATATATTATTCTTCTTGGATAATTATTTTTAATTACATTAATTTATATTATTCTTCTTCTTCTTCTTCTTCTTCTTCTTCTTCTTCTTCTTCTTCTTCTTCTTCTTCTTCTTCTTATTATTATTATTATTATTATTATTATTATTATTATTATTATTATTATTATTATTATTATTATTATTATTATTCATTATTATTATTATTATTATTATTATTATTATTATTATTATTATTATTATAATATTATCATTGTTATTATTTTATTCTTATTATTATTATTATTATTATTATTATTATTATTATTATTATTATTATTATTATTATTATTATTATTATTATTATTATTATTATTATTATTATTATTATTATTTATTATTATTATTATTATTATTATTATTATTATTATTATTATTATTATTATTATTATTATTATTATTATTATTATTAAATAAATAATTTCATTTCATAAATTATTAAATATTGTTATTAAATTATTTTCAACTTACTCTCATTATTAGCTTCTTATATAGGATTAAACATCTAAATTTTTCTTTTTATTTTACCTGGTTATATATATATATATATATATATATATATATATATATATATATATATATATATATATATATATATATATATATATATATATATATATATATATATATATATATATATTGTAATATAATATAAACTCTGTTCTACATTCTTTTTCGTGCAATGTAGATCATTTGTCACAAAGTCTGTGTCCCTAAAATTTTGTAAAATAGTTTGATAACACGCGACCGACTCCGAACGTGTTTTGTTAATCTGTGAATTTGATACGAATTTGTTAAGCGCCATTCAAGAACTCATTGCTTAGTCTTGAATTTTGAAAGAAAATAATCAGGCTGGTTTATATACGAGTATAATGTTTTTAAATTTAAATGCAGTAAAATGAAGGATTCTCTGAATAAATAAATCCTGTTTGTTGGGAATGTTTTTGTCAAGATAATGATAAAAAGGGTTAATGAAAAGAGTGATAATGAAAAAAAAAAGTAAAAAGTAAAATATTAAAATTTAAAAATATTCTAATAATAATAATAATAATAATAATAATAATAATAATAATAATAATAATAATAATAATAATAATAATAATTATTATTATTATTAATGAAAACAATACTAATAATTATAATAATAATAATATAAAAATAATAGTACTTATAATGATGATGTTCATGATAAAATAAAAATAATAATTATTATTAACATTTTTATTTTTATTATTAATTATTATTTATTAATAATTATTATTTATTAATTATTATTATTACTATTATTATTATCATTATTATTATTATTATTATTATCATCATCATCATCATTTTAAATTCTTTTATTATGAAAATAGAAATTGCTTAATAAAGTTGACCAATATATTACAATATAAGCTTAATAAAAGTCTCATTTTCTCTTATTTTCTCTCTTTATTAAACATTAAAATATTTAAAAAACATTTTTAATGAAAATGTTTTTATGTTTTTTTTTGAAAAAAATTGTCTTGTCCAATTTGTTGGCATTACGCTTTTTTAATTATTTTTAATTAATTAATTAATTAATTTTTAATTATTTAATTATTTTTTTTAGTATTTAGGGATAACTTGAGTTAAATTAAATTCCCTCATATTTTAATACATTAGGTATTTATTTTAATGTATTATGTATTTAACTGTATTATTAGTTACTTAAGTTAAAAAGACTAAAGTGGTTGTAATTTTAAAATTCTTTTTTTAAAATCAATTTTGAAAATACTAATGTACTATTTTATATATTTACCTGCTTTTAGTATTCATATATACATGAGTCAAGCTAAAATTGCTTTAGATATAATATTTTATTTATTTAGCTATGTTTATATTATTCATAGATATACGATTTAAGCAAAATTACCAGTGATTTTAGTATGTTATGTATTTAACTATGTTTTAAATATTCGTAAACATAATTATTATTCGTAGGAACATGAGTTAAACAAAATTATTATTCCTAGAAACATGAGTTAAACAAAATTATTATTCCTAGAAACATGAGTTAAACAAAATTATTATTCCTAGAAACATGAGTTAAACAAAATTATTATTCGTAGGAACACGAGTTATATAAATTATTATTCGTAGGAATATGAATTAAACAAAATTATTATTTCCAGGAATATGAGTTAAACAAAATTATTATTCGTAGGGACATGAGTTAAACAAAATTATTATTCCTAGGAACATGAATTAAACAAAATTATTATTCGTTGGAACATGAGTTAAACACAATTATCTCGGATTTAAATATATTACGTATTTAACTATGTTTTTAGTATTTTTAGATACGTGATTTAAAAAAAATATCTGATTTTAATATATTACATATTTAACTCTGTTTTTAGTATTCTTAGATACGCAAGTTAAACAAAATAACCTCTGATTTTAATATACTATGTATTTAATTAATTAAATGCTTTTAGTATTCATAGATACACGAGTTATGTAAAATTATCTCTAATATTAACATCATATAATTAATAAAAAAACTATGATTTTCGTATTCATAGGAAAATGTGTTAAAAAATTCGTATTAATATATCATTAATTCATATAGGAATTTTTAAACTTCAATGTGTTAAAAAATTTCTGATATTAATATATCATATTTCATTAAAAATAAAATAGAATTTATGTATTTTAAATAAATTTAAAAATTAAATAAAATTTTAATTTTATAATTGTTTAATATAAAATAAGTTAAATTAATATTTAATAAAATTTAAAATTATTTATAAAAATAAAAAAATTTCAATATTATTGAATTAGAGTTTAATAGCTTAATTTAAATATTATATATTGGTTCATTAAAATTTTTAAAAGTTATTCTGTTTTATTAAATATAGCTTAATTTATTTAGAAAGGGAAGTAATGAAGGGAAAAATATGTATAATTAAACTTCCGTTTCAAAGAGAGTGATAGTGAGAGTGTGAAATAAAATGGAAGAGAGGGAGAGAGAGAGAGAGAGAGAGAGAGAGAGAGAGAGAGAGAGAGAGAAGACAGACAGACAGAGAGGAAGAGAGGAACAAAGAAGGAGAGAGATAGATAGATAGATAGAGAAGAGAGAGATAGAGAGAGAGAGAGAGAGAGAGAGAGAGAGAGAGAGAGAGAGAGAGAAAGAGGCAGAAACAGTGTTAAACAAAAAGAGTGGGAAACGAAGAGTGTAAGGAGTAAGAGAGAAAGCGAGCGAAAGAAGGTAAGGGAGATATATAAAGGTAGATAGATAGATAAATAGATAGATAGATAGAAAGAGAGAGAAACAGTATTTTCACATAAGAGAGAATTTTGCTATTTTACTATTTGTCTTTTTTCCTTTTCCTCTGTGAACTTGACCTAAAAGATTAGAGAAAACTTTCAAAGATTGCTTAATGCTTTTGTGGACTTAAATAAAACATTGGACTTGGCAATGTAAAATTTAAAATCTAAGCTAAATTAAGAACAAAAAATGTAAAGGTATTAGTATTATTAACATTTATAATAATAATATTAGCATTTATAATAATAATAATAATAATAATAATAATAATAATAATAATAATAAGGATAATAATAATAATAATAATAATAATAATAATAATAATAATAATAATAATAATAATAATAATAATAATAATAATAATAATAATAATAATAATAATAATAATAATAATAATGATAATAATAAAGTTTATAATGGCAATAATAAAAATAAAATAAATAATAGTAATAATAATAATGATAATAATAATAATAATAATAATAATAATAATAATAATGAATAATAATAATAATAATAATAATAATAATAATTCAGAATGTAAAAAGTGTAGATTGGGATATGTAGGTTAAATATCTTAATATGAATATTTTTATTCTAAGCAACTAATTAAATATTTATTTATTAATAATACTGAATTTCATCATGGTGTCTTAAATTTCATTTTCGAAACCAAGAAGGTATTCGGGCAAAAGGAAGATTCACTTCTGTAAAGATTATGTGAGAATGAAAATTCAAGAAAGAAGTAATGTAGTAGTAGATATCTAGGATTCTCAAATGAGATCGAACCAGCTCCCTAGAGCACGTGAATCAATCACTCTACCGTTTGAACACGGTAGACGATGGATAAAAAAAAAATAAATAAAAAAAAAAAAAAATAAATATATAATAAATATATATATATATATATATATATATATATATATATATATATATATATATATATATATAATATATATTATATATATATATATATAATATATATATATATATATAATATGGCTAATGATCAATATATCACCGCAATATATTTACTTCGAAATAAGTCTTTAATTTCTCTACACCTATGAACAAAAACTATTTGTTTTAAATCAATAAAAAGTAAATTGGTGAAACGACTTTCTTATTTTTAATATATCTTTTCTTTACTTATTAGAAAACTAAAGTGGTGTAACATTCTAATAAGTAATATATCCTTTTCGTGTTGAAAATTTTGTTGATATGTTTGTCTCTTGCTTCAATGATTTACTTAGAGATTTAAATTTTAATAAATGGATTCTCTAAAAACAAGTAGCTAATGCCATCAAATTCATACATACATTGTTACTCTACGCATTTTTTCCATATAAAAATGGGTATCATTATATCACAATATATTAGGTCCTAAAAAATATGTTCTCTTCATTCTATTTCTATGAGTTAATATTATTTATAAAGAATACTTTTAAATCATTATTCTACACAGATAGTGTTGTATAGAAAACTTTTTATAAAGCAAAAGGAAAAATATATGGCACAGTTGATAATATAAAGAAAAAACCATTATGTAATGAAAGAATTCTTATTTCGTTCTATATTGATTCCCAAACAAAAAAAAGCTCTTCTCAAATACGGTTTCATTTGTACAATCGGTCCCTAATATTATAAAAAAAATTTACAAACAACGTCGGTATTTATAGCATAAGCTTCTCGAATTGTGATGAAAATAATTTTGGTGAAACAAATGATTTTAAAGGACGTATTTATGAACATGGCTGTATTTTAAGAAGTGGGGATCTCAACTCTACATTGAATGAACATAGAGAGGAAAATGACCATATAACTGATATAAACTCGGAAAAATTATTAGTTTCTTTCTTCAATAGTGATAATAGAAAGTTTTAGGAGCCCTTTGATATTAAAAATTTAAAAAATTTTAAAAAGAAATTCTGATAAAATAAAAATAGATGATACTTTAAACAATATATTAAGAAATAATCATTATTATAAAAATAATTATTTAAAAAAATATGAATTCAAACGAATCAAAATCAATCTTTTTCTTTTTTCTTTTGTTGCTTTTGTGATTCCCTTGAAGAAGGATCCCCGGTGTGGGATCGAAAGCTTGGTTCAATTTTAATTTTTTGTTTTACAGGTTTTTAACTAAAGGTTTCATTGTTTTATGTTTTTAATGTTTTAGAACAAATATTTTTATCCTATAGGTGTAGAAATTAAGAGTTTGTTGCGAAATTAATAATATATATATATATATATATATATATATATATATATATATATATATATATATATATATATATATATATATATATATATATATATATATGTAATGGGAGGGGAAGGCCAAATAAAAATGAAAATTACCATCCATCCATATATATATTGATGGATGGAGTGAGAGAGATTTTGAGTGGAAGGAATTTAAATTTAGAAGAGGGTAGAAGACTTGCGGAGGACAGAGTGAGATGGAGGGCGGTGGTGAAAAGGGTTGAAAGATAAGAATGAGTATGTTAGTAAGGGAATTGTGGCAGGCACCACCCCACGAAAGTGGGAAAGGTGATAGCAAAATAATAATATATATATATATATATATATATATATATATATTATATATATATATATATATATAATATATATATATATTATATATATATATATAAATAAAAAAACATATAAATAATATATATATAATATATATATATATATTATATATATATATATATATATTATATATATATATATATAAATATATATATATATAATAACAAATTAAATATAAATACATAATAGTTTAAAGGGTAATTTTCATTACTTAATCCTTCGATTAGGAAACGTATCTTTAAATTACTATTTTCCTTTCTGAAAAACAACAGTAAAACTGAAATGATAATAATTTGCAGCCGTTATCTCCATTCAAAATTTTAAACAACGAAGATGAGTAATTAAAAATTATTTGCAGAATCACTTAATCTTGGATTACAATATAAAATTTATATATGGAAGGATTATTTTGTGTTCTGATAATGTTCTTTACTCTTCCTTGTGGAAATTGGTCAGTTTCATTTTGAGCAATTTTATCAAAATATTACATTTTATTTACCGTAATTACTGTAGGTCTTTTATGTTTATGAGTATTAGTTTCCTCCGCTTCAACATATATATAATATATATATATATATATATATATATATATATATATATATATATATATATATATATATATATATATATATATATATATATATATATATATATATATATATATATATTATATATATATATATATATATATATATATATATATATACAATATTCTATTAAATCGCTATTCTCAATCTTACATCTACTTCACTGGTAAAGTCTTGAACTCACTCCCTTTATCTGTTTTCCCAACTTCATTTGACTTCTACTTCAAGCGACGTGTATCTGGACATGTTCCTTCTAAGATAAATTTTTCCCAAATATAATTTTAATATAATATATATATATTATATAATATATATTATATATTATATATATATATATATTTAATATATATAATATATATAATATATATATATATATATATATATATATATATATATATATATATATATAATATATAATATATATATTATATATTATTTATTATTTTTTTTTTTTTTTTTATTTTTTATTTTTTATTTTTTATTTTTTTTTATTAATAGTATTATATTCTTATATATATAATAAAATAATAATTAGGATATATAATATATATAATAATACTATATATATATAATATATGTAGAAATGATTATATATTATTGATATATATATATATAAATAGTTTTACGACCACTAAAATGTTTAAACTCTAATTTTTCTGCTTAAACCATTTATAATAAATATAAAAATCTTCAATTATAGTTCTAAAACGAGAGCTAATTAAAAATCAAATGAATAAAAAAAAAAAAATTCTTTTAAGAGTTTAAAATGAACGTGAAAACGTTCGTCATTTATTATTATGATAGTTACTAAGACCTTTCATTAAACCTTAACAACAATTAGGCCAAGATATAATACTCGCTTACGTGTCTATTTGTAATATCTAAACTCTTTTTTTTCTATTTTATATATATAATATAAAATAAATTTGACATTAGAGTGAGGAAGGAATTTAATATACTCCAAATTTATTCACAGAAATTAGCGTTACTATTATATATAAATTTTATTTTATTTTTTGTGAAAAA
>SEYY01010934.1:0-12500 GCA_009176605.1 Armadillidium nasatum
AAAAACGGGGACCCATCTCAACCCTCTAACTACCGCCAAATTTCTTTAACCTTCTTTCTAAAGTTTAGCCTTGTATAAAGAACATGTAAGAAAGAATCTCTGGTAATAATATTAATAATGATAATAATTATAACAAAATAATAATTAATTAATAATAATATAAAATAATAATAATAATTAATAATAATTAATAAGGATATGTGGCATACCAAAGGGATACGCATATGTCTTGCTGACAGAATATTAAATTTTATATAATATATATATTATATATATATATATATATATATATATATATATATATATATATATATATATATATATATATATTATATATATATATATATAATATATATATATATATATATATATATATATATATATATATATATATATATATATATATATATATATATTATATATTATCTATATATAATATTAATCATTATATAAATTTTAAATTGTAAAATATAAAATTCATATATTTAATATATATATATATATATATATATATATATATATAATATATATATATATATATAATATATATATATATATATATATATATATATATATATATATATATATATATATATATATATATATATATATATTATATATATATATATATTATATATAATATATATATATATATATATATATATATATATAATATATATATATATATATATATATATATATATATATATATATATATATATATATATATATATATATATATATATATATATATATATATATATATATATATATATATATATATATATATATATATATATATATATATATATATATATATATATATATATATATATATATATATATAATATATATATATATATATATATATATATATATATATATATATATATATATATATATATATATATATATATATATATATATATATATATATATATATATATATATATATATATATATATATATATATATATATATATATATATATATATATATATATATATATATATATATATATATATATATATATATATATATATATATATATATATATATATATATATATATATATATATATATATATATATATATATATATATATATATATATATATATATATATATATATATATATATATATATATATATATATATATATATATATATATATATATATATATATATATATATATATATATATATATATATATATATATATATATATATATATATATATATATATATATATATATATATATATATATATATAGTACTATATATATTATATATATTATATATATATATATATATATATATATATATAGTATATACGCCTAGGTTCATGCTGCTTTTCTGTTTGTGTTTGGTTCCGTTCGCTTCAAAATCTCAAGTAAACTCTAACCCTCCAAAGGACAAATACAAAATATTGATGCTCTTACCTGTTTCATTTTATAGTCACCGAATCTGTTTCCTTACCTTGGCAGAGACTCTTGCAGATCGAGGACATACGGTAGGTATTACACGAAAATTTTAATAATACCGACACTACTTTCAAACATGTGTAAAAATGAGTTTTTCTGACAAAAAAAAAAGAAGAAATTATATATATATATATATATATATATATATATATATATATATATATATATATATATATATATATATATATATATATATATATATATATATATATATATATATATATATATATATATATATATATATATATAATACTATATATATATATATATATATATATATATATATATATATATATATATATATATATATATATATATATATATATATATATATATATATATATATATATATATATATATATATATATATATATATATATTACTTTTATATATATATATATTATACTTAATTACTTTTAATTTGTTTTAATAATTACAGCTTTAATATTTTCAAATTGATTTTAATAGTTTTAATAATTTTAGCAATAATTATTTTAATTTGTTTACTGTATTGTGTGTTAGCTTGTGTTCGTGAGTGCTTGCTCGAGTGAGTTGGTGCGTGTGTGTATGTGCGTGCGTGCGTGCGTGATCGTTTTTTTTTATTTTTTTTTTTTTTAAATGCCTAATTTGAGCGGTCGTGGGGCTGGGCGTAGGCGGGGGCTTTCTATAACCTTTGCTAACGTTCGTGGCCTTCGATCTAATCTCGCGTCTGTTGAACACCACCTCACTATCCTCTTGTCCTAACCTTTTGCTTCTGTCTGAGACCCAGCTGGACAGGGATTCTTTCTCTAGCAATCTTAATGTCTCTAACTACAACTTTTTTCACAATTTCCGTCTAAATGGTGGAGTCTGTGCCTATGTTAACATTAACACTCCTGTGACACGTCTCGTAAATCTAGAATCTCCTAATTTCGATGTTTTATGGCTTAAAATCTGTCTTCCTACTACTACAATTATCTTGTGTTTCTGCTACTGCTCCCCTAATGGAACAGATTTTCCAGTTTTTTTTTTTTTTTCAATATCTTACTACTACTCACGAGACTGACACTTCTTCTCATCCAAATGCTGAGGTCCTCTATTTAGGGGATTTCAACGTACACCACACTGAGTGGTTGGGTTCCTCTCATACTGATACAGGTGGGAGGGAGGCCAAATCATTCTGTATTCTTAACGATCTGGAGCAGTTGATTAGGGAACCCACACACATTCCAGATCGTCCTAACCAATTCTTGAATACACTTGATTTATGCTTCACCACTACTTCCTTCTAGTTATAAATACACCATTTTCCCTCCTATTGGTAACTCTGACCATAATCTTATAGCTCTTAGTTATAATGCTCTCTCTCCAACAGCTCCACCATGCCCTAAACGTACTTTCTGGCACTTTAATCGGGCTAATTGGGGGGCAATGCGCCGCTTCTTTGCTAACTATCATTGGAGTGAATCTTGCTTTGTCTCGGGGGACGCTTCTGTCTCTGCTGAAAAGGTAGGGGCCGTAATCCTTGACGGGATGGGCAGATTCATTCCATCTTCAACTAAATCTTTTTCTCTTCAAAATCCTTGGTTCGATGGCAATTGTTCTCTTGCCCTTCGGGAGAGAGACAATGCTTATCGTGAATGGAAAAACTCTCCTTCTCCTATCACTCTTGCTAATTTTCATTCAGCTCGGAATCGTTGCAGGGATGTTCTTCGACGGACTAAGCGTACTTTCATTAAAAGGAAGTGCGCTGACCTCCATGGCTCTCCTACTGATAAAAATTTCTGGCCTCTTGTCAAAAATATTTCTAACAACTTCTGTAAATCTGCCTTTCCTCCTCTTATTCGCTCTGATGGTTCTGTAGCTAATACTCCTTCTGAAAAGGCTAATCTCTTCGGCCTCCTTTTTTCATCTAATTCCACCCTGCTCGATTCTGGCATCCCTCCTCCTACTCCTTCTCCTCTCAGGTGTCCCATGTCTCTGTACCTGTAATTACTCATGATCGGGTGCATGGGATCCTGAAATCTATGAACGTCAGGAAGGCCAGTGGCCCGGATGGCATTCCCCCTCGTGTTCTGAGGGAGTGTGCTTCCGAGTTGGCGCCTGTCCTCGTTCAGCTCTACTCTCTTTGCCTTAATACTAATACTTTTCCTCTATGCTGGAAGCGTGCATTTGTTCAGCCGATCCCGAAAAAAGGTAGTCGTTCTGACCCTTCTAACTATCGACCTATAGCTCTCACTTGTGTTCTGTCTAAAATTTTTGAAACTCTCCTCAACTCTCATTTCCTGGATCATTTGGAGTCTCATTCTCTTCTCTCTGATCACCAGTATGGCTTTCGACGCTCGAGGTCAACTGGTGACATACTTTCCTATCTTACTGATCTATGGTCTTCTGCCCTTAGGGACTTCGGGGAGTCTTGTGTGGTGGCGCTTGACATATCCAAGGCTTTTGACCGGGTATGGCATGCGTCGCTGCTCTCCAAGCTCACTTCCTTTGGGTTTCCTCCTTCTCTTTGCTTACTCTTGTCTAGTTTTCTCTCAGATCGCTCCATTTCGGCACTTGTAGATGGAGCGACCTCTTCCTCCTTTTCTGTCAACTGTGGTGTTCCTCAGGGTTCCGTTTTATCTCCAACCTTATTCTTACTTTTCATTAACGATCTTCTCAACTGCACTTCTAACTCTGTTCGTTCTTATGCTGATGACTCAACTCTACATTCTTCTACTCATTTCAAATCTGCTCCCTCTTTTGCTTCTAGAGTTGCTTCTCGTCTACAACTTTCCGATTCTATTCTTGCCGATCTGGATGGGATTTCCCGGTGGGGTCATAGCAACCTTGTGAAATTCAACTCTTTAAAAACTCAACTTCTTCACATCTCCCTCTCAAAAACACCTCCTAACTTTCCTATCCTCTTCGATGGCTCTCCCGTCTCACCTGTAAATAACATTAACATTCTTGGTCTAAACATAAACAACAAACTGTCTTGGAAACCACATATCACAATGGTTGCTAAAGCGGCCTCTAAGAAGCTGGGAATTCTGTTCAGATTGCGAGAATTTTTTTCTTCTGAGCAGTTACTCCAAATATATAAGGGACTTATTCGTCCTTGTATGGAGGACTGTTCTCACATTTGGGGGGCTCCGGCTCCTCCTCTCTTCTGGATAGGGTTGAGTCAAAAGCTAAAAGATTAATAAACTGTCCCCTACTTTCAAACTCTCTTGACCCTCTATCTTTGCGACGTGACGTTGGCGCGCTATCTCTTTTCTACAGGTACTACAATGGCAGGTGCTCGAGGGAATTGGCCTCTCGCATTCCTCCACCGTTGCGTCGTCCTCGTTGCACAAGGGGTGCCCTGCTTTCGCACCAATTTTGTGTGGACGTAGGAAATCCCAGGCTAGCCCGTTGTGGTACCTCCTTTTTTCCAGCCATCTCTATTCTGTGGAATTCTCTACCATCATCTATTTTTCCTCCTGTATTTAATCTTCCACTCTTCAAGGCTTCCGTCTGCGCCCACCTGAGGGCTGTGCGTTAGGTGTGTGTGTGTGTGTTTGAATGTGTGTTTGTCCTTGTGTGTGTGCCCCCTCCTTGAAAAGGGCTCTGCCCGTGAGTGGTGGCGTTCTGTAAAATATATATATATATATATATATATATATATATATATATATATATATATATATATATATATATATATGTGTATGTGTGTGTGTGTGTGTGTGTGTGTGTGTGTGTGTGTGTGTGTGTGTGTGGGCTGAGAGTGAAAGGAACAAATGAAAAATAACTTAACGTATTTTTTTTTTTAATTCTCACGAAACAAGTAACCAGTAATAAATTTTTTCTTTTTTTCCTTGTAATTAGAAATAAACAATTATTAGCACCCTAAAAATACCTATTAAAAAAATGAAATAAATTTGCAAAATGTATTTTTTAAAACATCTCAAATAATGTATTAGTAGTAATAAGGGAATTATCCACTGCCAGATAGGAATAACAGAGAAGAGTAGCTAAATCTGGCTACTTTTTAAAGCTAAAATCACCTAAATCTCACAACATGATGCTTTACGCTCTTTCCTGTGGGTATTTTGGAGGTTCATAGCCTTTTCTGCCCAATTTTAGGGTTGCCAAGCACCTTTTCATCCTAGATGTCGATAAATCTGGCATCCTGATCAATTTTACGCTCTTTCCTGAGGTAATTTTGAGGTTTTAAACTCTTTCAAATTTTTCAATTTAGGGGGTTCATAGTCTTTTCTAGCCCCTTTTAGGGTTGTCAAAGCTCCTTTTCACTCTAAAAGTTTCTAAATCTGTCAACGTGATCGATTTTACGCTCCTTCCTGTGATTATTTTGGGAAATTATACTGCTTTTCTTTCCCCTGGGGAATATATCAACCCATGGTGTTCCAGATCCTTTTTAGGGCCAGCCCCATTACCCTATTTTTTCTTAACCTTTCTCCAAGTCCTTTTTGGAAGACTCATAACTCCCATGCTCATTTCTTACCTCTTTTAAGGATCTTCATATCGTTTTCAAGATAACCTAGGGGGAAATTCTACAACATAGATTTATCTGGAATATAAGCAGTGTTAAAGCAACATTCGGTTCTGCTTCTAGATTCATTTTCGAGAGACTCATACTCGCCACACTCATTCCTGACTCCTTTTATGAACCTTTAGGTTTCGTTTTTGGGTCAAGGACCCCTTTTCGGGTTTGAAGGTCTTAGACCCAGCACACCAGTTTTTTTTATGATACTTCCAGAGATTATTTTGAAGTGAAGGTTTTAGGGAAAAACTCAGAGTCTCAAACCTAATTACGAAATTTTTGGGAACTGTCATGGCATTCACACTATCGTACACACTCACTTACCTGACCTTTTTCGTAAGATAGACCTTCCTTTTCCTGTATTTGGTTCCATGATGTCGCAGACCTCTTTCGATCCTCTCTTTCTAGTTGATTTTTCTTTACGTAACGGAGATAATACAATCAGCATCTCTCTCTATTTTAAGTGTTCAGAGAGTACGAAACCTTTTTTTTAAATGCCTGATGCATGGAGCATTCTCTTCTGGATTCAAGGAATTCACCAAACCTATATATCTATCAACGCATTTCAACTGACAACTGAAGCATGCATGTCAACATACTGTTTCATGTTCGCTTATGTCATTTTAATGCCTAATTACGCGATATTTCTTATCTTCTAAAGACACGTTACTATCTTGAACAACTGCTTTCATTAAGTGTTTCAAATACCTTTAGTTATATATATATATATATATATATATATATATATATATATATATATATATATATATATATATATATATATATATATATATATATATATATATATATATATATATATATATATATATATATATATATATATATATATATCTCATAAATAGCTACTACAACCTTTTCAAATGACAATATACTCTATACCTCGGTTGCATAAAGAATTTCAAAGTCTGAACTTCCAATTTCAGGAATTTGAAATAGTGACCCTTGATCTCAGAGGAAGTTTCGTCGACCATCAAAGACCAGAAAAGATTTTTGATAAGGGCGTAATTTGTTCCAATTTTGTGACTTTAAGACCTCCGCTGATCCTCATTTGATGTGTTTTATTAAAATTATTATTATTATTATTATTATTATTATTATTATTATTATTATTATTATTATTATTATTAGTTATATTATTATAGTATTAAAATTATTATTATTATTATTATTATTATTATTATTATTATTATTATTATTATTATTATTATTGTTATTATTATTGTCATTATTGTTATTTTCTTGATGATTATCCAAAAAAGTTCAGGAAAGACCATGGAATGACATATTCCCCCAGGGGGAAGAAAAGAGTATAAAACCTCAAAATAACCTCAGGATGCCAGATTTAACTACTTTTAGCTTGAAAAGGTGTTTGGCAACCCTAAAATTGACAGAAAAAAAACTTTGAACCTCCAAAATATCCACAAGGAAAGAGCGTAAGGCAATATCAAGTTGAGAGATTTAGGTGTTTTTAGCCTAAAAAAAAAGTGGCCAGATTTAGCTATTTTTCTCCGTTAGGCTTATCTGGCACTAGATAGTTCCCCTATTACTACTTGTATTTAACATTTCTAAAGGTGTTTTAAATAAAAAATTTAGAAACTTCATCATTTTTACAGTGATATCTTGAATTATTATTATTGTTTTCTCGATGCAGTCCCTTTTTAGCATTTTATATTAAGTTTTATGAAATAATCAGTTGGCGCAGGAATTATTGACAATATATATATATATATATATATATATATATATATATATATATATATATATATATATATATATATATATATATATATATATATATATATATATATATATATATAATATATATATATATATATAATTAGTTTTAAACTAATGTAATTGACAATTATTCATGAAATTAACGGAAAAATTAAATTTTAAGAAAAATTGCAAATGCAAGTTAGTTTTGATCTTAATTTTTCTTTTAAGGTTCACATGTTAACTTCTTTGCCACCAAAAAGCAAAAATAAAAACGTAATAGAAATTAACCACGGAATAGATATAATGGAAAATGCAATTTCATTGTTCGAAATAAGAGAACAGGACAAAACAGGAGGAATTGGATTCTTCAAATATTTATATCCAGATTTGGTCAAAATGTATGACAATCCAAAAGTCATGGAGCTTTACAATAAACGGGATGATTTTCATTTAATTTTCATAGATGAGCTTTTCAATGAGGTATGAAAAGCCTTTATATATATATATATATATATATATATATATATATATATATATATATATATATATATATATATATATATATATATATATATATATATATATATATATATATATATATATATATATATATATATATATATATATATATATATATATATATATATATATATATATATATATATATATATATATATATATATATATATATATATATATATATATATATATATATATATATATATATATATATATATATATATATATATATATATATATATATATATATATATATATATATATACCCTTGGTGGCAAAAAATTCCAAAGGTCAACAAATTTCTGGTACATTTGAAGAAAAACTGGAAACCTAATCATTTTAAAGGGCGCCATACCCGATAAACTGCTTTTGAAAATGTGTAAGTCAAAGGAAGTTTAGAAAACAGATAAAGATAACTTGTTAAAAACTTTTCCAGTAGAGTATATGCAAGATTGAGCATTGCTTTTAAGTCTGAATTCGGATATTTGGTCAGAGAAAACATTAGATTGTGAAGAAAGGGATCTTGAACAACCTTTCTTATTGGAGAAGGTATGCTGCTGGAGAGTTTAGAAATAAGAGTGTCCGCCGTAATAATGATAGTAAAGAGAGATTAACGCAACAATTTGAATGATAGAAAAAGGCTAGTGAAAATTAGTGAGAACGCAAGAGTTGATAAAATTAAAAGCCCTAGAACTTAACATTTTCAAGGAAAACTTTAAGAGTGGAACCACCAAAGATGTGTGAGACGTATGCCATACAGGGGCGAACAACACCAATATAAAGAGAAATCAACTGGAGTGATTTGAAGATATTTTGAATGCGCATCAGAACACCCACCCTCGTAGAAGCCTGTTTAGAAAGAGTAGTAACGTGATTCTTCCAAGAAAGATCACGAAACAAAACACCGAGAATATGAAGGTCAGAATAAGGTTTGAGTTTTGTATTTTCAAATAAGATATCATAGCTGTGTTGAAGGTTGTGTAGAGTAGAGAAATGTAGGAAATGAGATATTATTTTGAGAAACACAATGTTTCTCAGCTCTAATTTGAAATACGAGAAAGATTAATGGTTAATTGATCCAAGGCCATCCTCTTTCATTTCAATATATATATATATATATATATATATATATATATATATATATATATATATATATATATATATATATATATATATATATATATATATATATATATATATATATATATATATATATATATATATATATATATACTGTATATATTGAAATGAGTAATAAAGTGTGGTTTCATCATAGGAGTAGATTAGTGATAAAGTAGTAAAGAGGTCATTAATGGAAACTAGAAAAAGTGTTGGGGACAGGACAGATTCCTAGGAGCACTAGTATTAATAGATTTTTGGATTAACAATGGCCGTCTACAACAGCTACTATACAAAGACTGGAAAGGAAATCGGAGAGGAAGCTACAGGAAGGAGGATAAATTTCGAAAGGGGAAGTTTAGAAATGAAAGCTTTATGCAAGACTCTTTCGAGGTTTTTCGATACGTCTAGCGCTACAGCAATAGATTCGCCTAAGTGACAAAGAGCGGAGGACCAAAAGTCAAAGAGAAGGGAAAGAAGATCACCAGTAAAAGAACGTTCTTTAGTACAAGAGATAAGATCAAAATAATTAATTAAGATTTTTCTAAATCTTCGTATTAAGGACAAATTCGGAACCATTAGAAATAATAGAAATGGGTTGATAATAAGAGTGTTGAAAGGGTTATCATTTTTCAATACAGGCTGAATTAACGCACATTTCCAAAAAGAAGTGAAGACTAAGTAGAAAGACGGGCATGAAAAAGCTTACCAAGAAACTCAGGAACACAAATTTTGAGAATCACAGGAAGGATACCATTAGGACCCTAAGCCCTCTTGATGTTATATTCGGAGAGAGAAGTAAAGACGTATTTTAAAAGAAATTGAAATTTTAGGCTTAAAAGAGCTAATAGGGGATTAACGGAGGGGGAATGGCTCGGGAATCATCTAAGGTACAATTAATCGCAAAAGTTTGAGAGAAGAATTCATCTTTAGTAGAAGGCAAAACGGAATTTGTCTCATCAGAAGATACTAGGGGAGAGAAAGAGAAATTTCTTTTTTTTTTTAAATTTCTGAGAGATTATAGTATTTTCTAAGGTGAAAAAAGGTTTTGGTGTTGCTGTGAATAAATTTTGAACGATTCCAAGATGAAATACAAGTTGAATGAGTTTCTAGATTTTGAAGATAATAGTTATCCTTGATGGTAGTATACCTTCGGCGAATGGCATGAAAAAACAGAGTTAAACCAAGGTTTGTTAGCTTTAGTAGAAGGGAAAGTTCATGCTCCATGTTAGAGAGAATCACATCGAATACGCTGTCTTACATTATGAGGTACCCCATCCAAGAAAACAGTAATCAATCCATTGAAAATCAGAAAAGTAAAACCGCGAGTC
Organism: Armadillidium nasatum; assembly: GCA_009176605.1. NCBI lineage: Eukaryota > Metazoa > Arthropoda > Malacostraca > Isopoda > Armadillidiidae > Armadillidium > Armadillidium nasatum. The sequence continues at coordinate 10,700 of SEYY01010934.1, forward strand.
AGACTACTTATCAGCATCACTAGTAGGAGGATGCCTTTCTTGAGGAAGACTTGAATAAATAAACAAGATTTAGAGATAAGGTGATCGGATGAACCAAGAGAAATAAAGAATTTGTGAGTATAGGGAGAAAAATAAGAGGTTAAGATATGAGCAAGTAAGTTGGGTTCGCCAGTAGGATAGTCAGAGATATGAGAAAGGAGTTGAAGCATCTTCTCAAGATTATTTTGAATTGAAAAATTGAAGGCACGTTCCCCAGTTGTATCATGAGAAGTAAAAGGAAACCATTGGTGGTGGTGAACAATGAAATCAACTAAAATGATGATTTCAGAGAAAGGATAAAAGGAAAGAATATGCTCGATATTGGAGTTGTGATAGTCGGTAGAATTAGGAATAAATAAACAGAACAAATGAATTTAGTCGTAGAATGGTAAGGGTGTCTTAGCCACAAGCTGAAAAATTCGGAAAACTTCAAATTAGAGACAAGTGCAAAGAACATTGTTGCGCAATTATGAACAGGAATCGCCATTGGGTGACAATTGAGGATGGAAACAATATATAGAAACATAAATGGGTTTCCTGTCAGAACACCCATACACCTGATTTTCCGTCAAATACAGTAAATAAGGTTCAGAAAAATAGAGGTGATGATCAACAAAGTGGAAATTTAATTGAAGACCGAAAATACTGAATAAATTAATGTAAAAAATAGAACGTGAGTAGTAGCTCCCGCACTTCGGCAGATGCCAATTTAGCTACTTTTCGAAAAATCTGGCAACCTAAGCAAAGGGATTTTGATTTGCAATTCACTCGGCTCAAATTGACCTCACGTCTTTCCTGGGGGGTTCAACCATTGAAATTGGACTCAAGTCTGGTGAAGAGGCCCCGTGAACCCCCAAAAATGGTATCAGGTTGCCGAGTTTGCAAAATCGGCACCTCACACCTCAACTCTTTCCTGACACCATATTGGGGGGTTCAACCCATTGAAATTGAACTCAAGTCTGGGGAAGGTGGCCCCGTGAACCCCCCAAAATGGTATCAGGAAGTTGTCTGAGTTTGCAAAATCGCTGGTTTACCTCACTTTTTTCCTGACCATTTTCTTTGCGGTTCAGTCCCTGAAATTGCTTGGGGGCTGGGGGTCCGTGAACCGACAAAAAATTTCAGGAAGGTCCCTAAGAATGCAGGATCCGTAAATGCAGGCAGGTTGCCAGATTTTTCGAAAAGTAGTAAAACTGGCATCTGCCGAAAGTGGATGTCATTGTCTTGGGGTCATCAACCCCATCACCGAAGGCAACAAACTCGCATGTAATGTTTTGGGAAGGTGTGGCTGAAGGGTTATTTTTGGAAGCTTCTTCTTTTGGTCGCTCCGGGGCTACTGTTGTAGTGGATGTCATCCTATTATTAATTTTTTTTTAATAAAGAATGCTTTGACTTTAATAGTGTTGTTTACTGTGTGTGATAGAAAAACCAACTTTATGTAGAAGATTGTGGAGATGAGAGCGAAAGAGATCGTACCATTGTGCACTGGAGTGAAATGAGAAGTACCCTTAGCACCATATATAATATATATATATATATATATATATATATATATATATATATATATATATATATATATATATATATATATATATATATATATATATATATATATATATATATATATATATATATATATATCACTTCACCTAAAGGGGGTAATGGTGAGTAGCCTACTAAATTCAACTTAATTAAACTATTGTGAAATAAAAGTTCGACATACCCTATTATACATCAATTGAAAGTGTGCAATTTAAAATAAGTT
>SEYY01010936.1:0-15657 GCA_009176605.1 Armadillidium nasatum
GGCCTTTAATTTGACAGGTTTTCCAATTTTCTTCCTAACTCCGGTGGAAATTTTAGTAGATCTCTATCCTTTGCCACCAGAGGTGTTATATATATATAAAATATATATATATATATATATAAATATATATATATATATATATATATATATATATATATATATATATATATATATATATATATATATATATATATATATATATATATATATATATATATATATATATATATATATATATATATATATATATATATATATATATATATATATATATATATATATATATAATATATATATATATATATATATATATATATGTATAATATATATATTATATATATATATATATTAATATATATATATATATATATATATATATATATATATATATAATATATATGTATTGTGTGTGTGTGTGTGTGTGTGTGTGTGTGTGTGTGTGTGTGTGTGTTAGGTAATAAAAGATTTAAAAGTTTCATTTTATTGTCATTTATTTTAAGTACTTTTTTTTTAATTAAAAAAAAAAGAAAAAAAAAGATTTTTTTGCAAACGAAAGAGTCGTTGTTTTGAATTATGAAATATTATTATTTTGACCTCCTCGTTAGTGTTGGTCAAGTTCACTTTCATGACTGTTCAAATTCCTTTTATTATTTACCTTTCCATATTTTATGTTTGTCATTTATTTTATTGATGTAAATCTTGAACCTTTATTTCTTTTTATTTCTCCAATGGTAAGTCCCAAATGATGTTGAATTCTCCTATTATTTTAACTTTTTATAAATGTTTCTATCTTTATGCTTAAGCTTCATTTTAAAAATACACACACAACACACACACACACACACACACTTTTTTTTTTTTTTTTTTTTTTTTTTTTTTTATTTTATATTTAATATATATAATATATATATATATATATTATATATTATATATATATATATATATATATATATATATATAATATATATATATATATTTAAGATCCGACAAATGTCTTCCATTATTTTACTTTTGCTTATATCGCCGTTGATGGTCCTCGACCACTTGAAACAAGAACTGGAATTGGTCTTCATCTTTTTTAATTCTTTTTTTTTTATATTTCAGAATGAGTGCTACCCCACGTTTTGCTAAATCATTTGTCACTCTTAAAAATTGTAAGCAAGCTTGACCTTCATTATATGATTGTTATTGACTGAAGAAATTTGATATCGATATGAAATGCTTTTATCAACTTTTTGAACGTTTTATTGCAGTGCTTTTTCACTTACCGTACTAATGTCAAATATTCACCGCTTCCAATGCTCTTCATTGGGGTTATAATGTTCCATCTGAAAGACAATACTAGTATACCTGGCGCTTTTGAGGGGTGCCAGATTTAGCTACTCGAAAAAATCTGGCAACCTTACCCTAACGGGATTTTGATTTACAATGCAAATCACTCCCTCAAATTGACCTCAAGCTCTTTCCTGACACCATTTTGGGGGGTTTTAACCCATTGAAATTGGCCCCAAGTCTGGGGAAGGGTTCCCCCGCAGGGGACCCGTGAACCCCCCAAAAAATGGTATCAGGAAGTTGTCTGAGTTTGCAAAATGCGCTGCGTTCACCTCACTCTCTTTCCTGACCATTTTCTTTGTGGTTCAGTCTGGCTGAAATTGGTTTGAGTCTGGAAGTCCGGGGGTCCGCGTGGGTCCATGAACCTACAAAGGAAAGGTCATTGAGGTCCCTGAGAATGCAGCATTGCACGCAAATGCAGAAAAGACCGTTAGGGTCAGGTTGCCAGATTTTTTCGAGGTAGCTAAATCTGGCACCCCTCAAAAGCGCCAGAAATACTACTGATAATTTTCTATTTTCTTCTTTTGAAATTTTATTATCACAAAGCACTAAGCACACAAGTTCTTCACCAAGGTATCTTCCTCTCCACTGCACTTATGTGCCATGGAGAGGAAGCAAGAGCAGTTGTCTGCAATTCATCAGGTTTGTGACTAGGGCAAGGTCATTTGCAGGAGCAGAAGTTTCCAAGGAAGCTTTTATCCAAGGTCGAATGTAGATTGTTGCAACTTATTCCGAAAGTTTTTTAAGCTATAAGTTTTAAACTGATGTCGGAAAAGGTATATTTTTAAACGGTAATAACAATGGCAAATCCACCGTGCTCGATGCAGGAACCCAGGACGCATAAAATGCACTCCACGTGTTGGCGTTTGACCAAAAATGATAATTGTTAATTCAAGAAGTTCTCTGTAGTCATCACGGGGTTGGGTATTTTTAAGCTGCTTATTAAATCAAAAACTAATGGTTTCTATTTCACCTAGCTTTTCAATTCATTTGTAAAGGGTTCGTAACTCCGTTTCATGTCAAAATGTCCCATTTCTCATTTTAATCTTTTGAAAGTAGATGTATCAGGACCAGATGTAAATCCTAAACACAGGGAAAATACCTTCTCCAATATTATTTTCATGATGTGACGACAAGGTAAATATAGCAATGATTTTTTTTCAATTCCTGCTCAATCAGAGTACATGCTCCATTCCTATGTCCAGTATTCAGTGCGGTTGTGTCGAATGACAAAGCTTGCATTCTGTCACAAATTCCACTCATTGAGGCATGGAAAACGGTTTCCGTAATGGATTCATCAGTTCATGCTTTAATTTTTGAAACACCAAGAGGTTTTGTAATGCCTTCTCCTGATACTATTATAGGCAAGTAAGATCTGTAAGATGTTTCCCGTCCCAATGTACTGTTAATGGGATCATAGGAGAGAAACTAGTCATTAGTTCTTTAGATTTTTCCTCCCGATATATCATATGGCTACGTCGGATGGTCTCCCTGCTCATCGAAAGATTGCCAACATCATACCCAAGACTAGTAGCCAAAGGTTGCAAAATATGAGCAGCTTCTCGATTTGATGTCCGTGTTCGATCAAGACTGTCAGCAATCTCCGGTGTCATGATCGATTTCTTCCTTAATCTCTTACTTAGCATTAGAGGTGGACGCATTTCCAATAGATTCAAAGGTGGAGTCTTCAGATTCGCTATTACTACTACTACTTGATTCTAACGTAACGGTTGTTGAAAAGTACAAAATATCTGAATCTGATTTCTGACGCCGATAGAAACTTTGCTGTGTGCGATGTTTTAGATCTGGTAACTTTTTATCAATTCCGATCATACATTCTAGTCTTCCTTTCTGCTGTTGAGCCATCTAGAAAGCTTTATCTTCTTCGATCTCAATAAGTTGAAAAGCGTCAGCGTGAGCTACGTCGAATAGGTCATGCAGATTATCCACGAGGGATTTTTCATTAAGCAGCTTGGCAGTTTATTATCGACTGTGATTTTTTGTGAAACGCTCTCCACTCTCGATGTACCTTCTCGACACGTTTAATACAGTTGTAATCTGTTGAAGTTCGGATCTTTTCCATGTTCCAAAATTGAAATATTTCTTTTATTACTTCTGTTGTTGACTGGTGGATTGATTTCTTTTCGTTGTAATGGAAATAGAAGAGTCGTTTTAGCATTTCCTCCCTGGGTGGAAACTTAGCTTCAACCATTTGTTCTAAAGTCTCACCAATTAGCAGTACTGTTGCTTTAGCTCGAGTATTTACTGCCATTAGTTAATAAAGTAAAAATATTATGGATTATCAATAGTTGAATACAATAGATGATGTACTTTATAATTTAAAATACTTTTCCAAAGTAAATTCAATTTTAATATTTTTCAAAGCTTTCTTATTATTTTAAGTAATCAAAGATTCTGAGATATAAAGAAAAGAATTAATAAAAACATCTCCACTATATATATATATATATATATATATATATATATATATATATATATATATATAGTATATATATATATATATATATATATATATATATATTATATATATATATAATATATATATAATAAAATAGCCAAAAAAAAAAAAAAAAGAAACGCTTTACTGGTGATCTTCTTTCCCTTCTTCTCTGACTCTTGGTCCTCCGCTCTTCGGCATTTCGGTGAATCTTTTGCTGTAGCGCTGGACATATCGAAAGCTTTCGATAGAGTCTGGCCCAAAGCTTTGATTTCCAAACTTCCCTCTTCGGAATCTATCCTTCTCTCTGTGACCTTCTCTCTGATTTCCTTTCGGGTCGTTCTATAGCAGCTGTTGTAGACGGCCACCGTTCATCCTATAAATCTATTAATAGTGGTGTTCCTCAAGGATCTGTCCTATCCCCAACACTTTTTCTGTTTTTCATTAATGACCTTCTCTCTATTACTTCATCTCCTATCCACTCGTATGCTGATGACTCCACCCTTCATTACTCTTTTCATTTTGAAAGACGCCCCTCCCAGCAACAGTTAATAGAGGCAAGGAGGGTGGCCTTGGAGCAACTAACCTCTGATCTATCTCTCATTTCAAATTGGGGCAGAGAAAACATGGTTGTTTTCAATGCCTCAAAAACTCAATTCCTCCATCTCTCTACTCGACACAATCTTCCACACAACTACGATATTCTTCGAAAGCACGCAACTCAAACCTTCATCTCTCCTTATTTCTAGGTGTTTCTTTTTCTCGTGATCTTTCTTGGAAAGATCACATTACCTCTCTTTCTAAACAAGCTTCTAAGAGGTTGGGTGTTCTGAGGCGCCTTCAGTATTTCTTCACACCACCCCAGTTGCTTGCTCTGTATAGGGGTGTTGTTCGCCCCTGTATGGAGTATGCGTCACACATCTGGGGTGGTTCCACACACACAGCTCTCCTGGAAAAGGTGGAGTCTAGAGCTTTTCGCCTTATCAATTCTCCTGCTCTCACTAATTCTCTCCAATCTCTTTCTGCCCGTCGAAATGTTGCGTCACTCTCTCTCTTCTATATCGCTATTACAATGGACACTGCTCTTCTGAACTCTCTCGTCGCATACCTCCTCCATTAAGAAGGGCTCGTGCGACTCGTCTTTCTACACAGTCTCATCCTTTCTCTGTCCAACTCTCTGACCCCAGACTTAACCTCTATGCTCAATCTTACATGTACTCTACTGGTAAAGTCTGGAACACACTTCCATTCATCTATTTTCCCAACTTCCTATGACTTAAGCACCTTTCAAACGCCGTGTATCAGGTCATGTCGGCCTTTAATTTGACCATGGTTTCCGACTTTTCTCCCTAACTCTGGTGGAAATTTTAGTAGATCTCTCTGGCTTTTCCCACCAGAGGAGAAAAAATATATATATTATATATAATATATATAATATATATATATATATATATATATATATATATATATATATATATAATATACAGTGGCGGCTCGTCTATATGGGCTCCAGGGCTGCAGCCCCTCCAAATTAAAAATACCAGGCGTAGGATGTTTATATAAAAATGAAATTTTTGTCACAGAAAAGTGATTTAAATTCATTTTTTAACAACTTAATACATAAAAAGGATAAATCAATAAAGAAAATAAGAATTAAATGCGTTTTGCAACTGCAAATTTGTAGGTACAATATTTTTTTTGACACATGGCAATTATGAAAAATATGGGCTCTAAAATCAGAGTCCTCAATAAAGGCCAAAGTATTATCAAAATTAACATTCGCATCCGCAATTGCGAAAATTATACATCCGCATCCGCATCCGTATCCACACTTTCAAAAATTTAAAATCCACATCCGCATCCGCACTTGAAGAAAATTCTATATTCGCATCCGCATCCACAAATGAGAAAATATGACATGCGATACATTACTAAATATATATATATATATATATATATATATATATATATATATATATATATATATATATATATATATATATATATATATATATATATATATATATATATATATATATATATATTCCATACAGAGATGGAATTTATGAAAATACTTTTCCATTTTAATTTATTCCCAAAGTTCCTAGTAGTTAACAAGTGTCTCACTAATATCTTCAGACCCACTCTTTATTTTCCTACTGTAGTCAAACAAAAAATATACTTGAAACTCCCGTATATACTATCACTTACATCTCAACTTAATAGAAATATTCTTACTATAATTGAAGCTATATTTCCGCAACGCCAGTTCATTCTTATAAATTATAACTCCGTCTCAATTTAAAGTTTCTTTAGACACACAAAATTCTTCTCAGATCCTCATTAAATTTATTTATTTAAGTGTACCAACTGTAATGCGGCATATGTAGGGCAAACTGGTCTACAATTGAAGGTAAGTATTGATAAGCATAGAGGAATTTCCTTTAGAACAGACCATTCTCTTTGCTCTCCTGTACACTCAGCCATAAAAAAACCATGGACATACCCACCATTTTTCTTCATTAAATTTCTCTGTTCTTCAATATGCATCTTCCTTTCTTGATCGTAGGATTTTGAAGTTTTGTATATAAAAACTCATTGTCCATCTTTAAATGATCAAGTTCTTCTATTGTTCCTTTTCAGAAAGGCAGCGGGCATTTTGTCGATTTTGTCGATTAAATTTTTTTAAATAGAATTTTTAATTCACAACAGAAAGATCAAACTTGGTACATAAGAATAATTGGGGACGATACAGATTTTTCATTCTTGTAAAATTTATGTAGGGGGTATATTTTGGGAGATTATCCACGAAAACTTCAAATGGCCTCAGCTCAAAATTTGCGCAATAACTTTTTCAATTTTTTCAGGAAAAATTAGTTGAATAATGTAGAAACATATTCCTCTAAGGATTGTTTTTGATTGAAACAATCCTTCATGTGTTTTTTTTTTTAAATTTTTTGAAAAATTTCTCACCCCAACTTCAAATAACAAAAATTCCAAAATTTGCTCAACAATTTTTTTTTTTTTTTTCAGAAAAAACGTAGGACAATGATATAAATACATTTTCATCTAAGGGTTGTTTTTTAATTGAAACACTCCTTCATGGTGGCTTCATTATTTTTTAGGATTTTAAAAAGAAAAATTGGAAAAAAATCCATAAAAACCATGAAAATGCCATGAAGGATTGTTTGAATCAATAACATCCTTAGATGAAAATGTGTCTATATGATTCTGGTTTGGTTTTGATTGAATCAATCTTTCATGGTATTTTCCATGGTTTATATGGATTTTTTTCCAAATTTTTTGAAAAAAAATCCCTAAAAATCATGAAAACACCATGAAGGAGGGCTCCAATCAAAATCAACAATAAAGATGAAAATGTAACTATATCATTCTCCTACGATTTCTGAAAAAATGGAAAAAAATTGTTGAGCAAACTTTGAATTTTTGTTATTTGAAGTTGGAGTGAGAAATTTTCAAAAAATTTCAAAACATGAAAACACCATGAAGGATTATTTCAATCAATAAGAACCCTTAGAGGAATATGTTTCTATATCATTCAACAATCTTTCCTGAAAAAAATTAAAACAAGTTTTTGAGAATTTTGAGCTGGGGCAATTTGAAGTTTTGGTGGATTATTTCCCAAACCATAACCCCCTACAGAAATTTTACATGAATGCAAAAATTTGTATCGTCCTTAATTATACTAATATATCAAGTTTGATCTTTCTGTTGTAAAAATTAAAAATTTTATTTCAAAAAACGATAATCGACAAAAATGGGACCAAAAATGTCCGCTCTCCCTTCTGAATTCACCTCAATAATGAAATACTTTTTCCCAAAATAGTCCAGCCTTTTTATTTTTATTTATGTTATTTCAATATTAATATTATTACTTTATTTAATTATTATTATTTTAAATATCTCATATTTAGTTAATGAATTTATATTTTGATTGTATATTAAAATAGAAATTTGTAAAATTTTGTTTGTGCTGAAGACGGACCGAGGTACGGTGTTAAACGTTTACAGTGTATTAAATGTGTATGTCGAAACCTTTAGTACTGGCCTTAACCTTTCTAATTAGGTTATGGTTCACTTCGAAAGAAACTTTCCCAACTAATATATATATATATATATATATAATATATATATATATATATATATATATATATATATATATATATATATTATATATATATATATATATATATATATATATATATATATATATATATATATTATATATATATATTATATATATATATATATATATATATATATATATATGATGGTGTGGCATCCGCATTTGTCATCCGCATCCGAATCGCATCTGCACTTTGAAAATTTGGCAAATCCGCATCCGCATTTTTGAAAATTCAATTCCGCATCCGCCGCATCTGCAAATGAGAAAAAATTACATCCGATCCATCACTAATATATATATATATATATATATATATATATATATATATATATATATATATAATATATATATATATATATATATATATATATATATATATATATATATATATTTATATAAATGCATCTGTTGTTTGAAAGATTTATTTATTTACGTTTTTAATAAAATTAGAGAATAAAAAGAGGTAAAAGAATGGCTATCTTTAATTGTAAAGAATTTATTCCTCCCGTTTTGATTTTCGATATATCAAAATAATTTCGATATATCAAATTCCATTACAATAATCATAACTAAATTAAGAGAAATATTCCCCAACCTAGATAAAACACATGTTTCCTCTCGATCGGGATTTTTTATTATTAATTAAATAAAAAAATACATTGTTCAAACATACCTTTTAGATATAAGTTTTTTATTAGTTGTACTTAGTTGAGTAGTTAAGTAGTTGAAAGTTTAATTTGGAGATATAGGTTTTTTTTACTGTTTTTGTTATAATCTATATTATTAGGTGTTTTAATTTAAGAACGAGCTAGTTAGTTGTGTTAAGTATTTTCTAATTTTAGATTAGTTTTGAGTGTAGAGTAGTGATACAAGTTTAAAATTTAGTTAAAATTTTAAATCAACTTTTATTTTTTTCTGATTACTTTGTGAGGTTGACCGAATAGCTTGTCTGCGAGGTTGAATTTGTAAACGCTGATTCGGGCATTCGTTACACTCTGAATCTGTTTAATTTGAAAGTTTAATTTGGAGATATAGGTTTTTTTTACTGTTTTTGTTATAATCTATATTATTAGGTGTTTTAATTTAAGAACGAGCTAGTTAGTTGTGTTAAGTATTTTCTAATTTTAGATTAGTTTTGAGTGTAGAGTAGTGATACAAGTTTAAAATTTAGTTAAAATTTTAAATCAACTTTTATTTTTTTCTGATTACTTTGTGAGGTTGACCGAATAGCTTGTCTGCGAGGTTGAATTTGTAAACGCTGATTCGGGCATTCGTTACACTCTGAATCTGTTTAATTCTACATATTGCTTTTGTCTGAGACTCATATATAAGTATTTATTACCCAACTCTATACTATCTGTCTTTATTTCTATTAGTAAGTCTAGCAACAATTTTATTGCACTTAATTTTAATGTTTTCTCTACACCGTCTCTAAGCTACCTTAAGATTTTCATCTGGAATCTTAATAGTTATACTCGGAATCTCTGCATAGCTTTTATGTTAATTATAGCTGGAATGATTGACGAGATTTGCAGGTTCATTCCTCCTTCTGTTAAATATTTTTCTGTCTAAAGTCCATTGTTCAAACATACTTGTTATCCTGTCAATTCAAGCTAGAGACGGTGTGTATCTTAAGAGGGAAAAAAACTTTCTGGTTCTCCTGTCTCACCTGTTGCTTTTTATTTAGCTAAGAATTGTTGCAGTGATATTACTTCCATTATACAGAAATTATCTGATCTGCCAAAAATTTCTGGCCCTTTGTTACAAGCATTTCTTATAACGTTCGTAAATCATCTTTTCTCTTATTTTTTCTTATGAATTTTTTTGCTCATTCTCGTGGGAGTGATTAATTTATGTGCCTTCTTCATATGAATCATTTAACGAATAAATCTGACAATCCTCCTGATCCTTCTCCTCTCTAAAGTCTTAAACCGTTACTTAATATTACATGTGACCATTCTGACACCTATAGACTACTCTGTACTTTATACTTCAATATTAACGCTTGTATGTATTGTTAAAAGCAAGCTTATACTTGTATGATTCCGAAGAAAGGTTATTTTCAGATTCTTTTCTAGCTCTCACCCTATGACTTCTGTGAATTCTGCTTTTTTTCTTAGATCTTAAAACTACCTTCAACTTCCATTTCCTAGATAATGTGAAATCCTTTTCCTTTTTCTCCGATCATTAGTAAGACTTTTAATGATCAAGGCCAACTGGTGATAATCTGGTGGTGGCTTTTAACAAGGTACTGCATGCGTAGCCGTTCTCTATGCTTTAGTGTAGTTCATGGCAAACACCAAAATGTTTTAATTAAAACCTAGTGCTTCACAATCACACACGGTGTTCTCTGTCGTCACTAGAGCTTCGCAACTAAACTTACATAAATCGTTCTAAGCTTTTTAAATATTTTTGAGATGGTATTTCAGATCTACTCAAAATTTCTTTTTATTTCCTTCTCTAAGGGCTAGATTAGACTCTTCTCCTGTCTGAGACCAGGAATGTGTATCACACATCGTTCATGTCTCAGTCGTTTTTTTTTCATTTGACTGTTTGAAAGGCCTCAAATGGGTCCCTGGTCCATCAAGGCAGTTGTAGCCCTTTTCTTAGATATGCGATCTGCTTCTTCTTTTCTTGGTACACACTGATGCCTAAGCCCACTGCATTGACTTTTAGCTTTAAAGATTGTGGAAGACACTCCCTTGGGACAAAACAGTTGAAACAAAACGGGCCGACGTGAACATCACTGTCCATCAGCTATACAACTGTGAACCAGTTTTGGGCCTCCATTTTTTCCTGTTTGACGTTCCTTACAAATATTTTGCACCTATTTCGAAAATACCAAAGTCTCGGCATTAAATCCGAGACTGTCAACTGCATTTCTGGTATATCTTCAAGGATAAGAGTCCAACAGTAACTTGTTTCGTCCACAACCTTGCCTTTAGCCAGACGATTGTTTTGGGTTTATTACCCATTGTGGTCGTAGCCCTTTGTATGATTTCCTTAAAGGTGTTATCAAATGTGCCATGCATGTCAAGGAAAGCACACAGTGCTATAGTTTTATGTTCCGGATTGCCCTCCTAATGAGTAAAATTTCGACTGTTGATTTCCTTCATTGGTTCGGGAAATTCCTTTTTCTATTGAAGATTTTACCCTTATTTGATAATCATGGCCTTTCTCCATGTTCAGTAAAAACAAACTAAATGTCAATCAATACGACTGGAATCGTACTTAATACCTTCTCCTTGTCTTTGATATAAAAATTGCTCTACATACTTTTACAATTTAAAAATAGATTTCCCTGTAACTAGGTCACCTACCATTTTTGTAACACTGTAGTCATGGCATCCTTCATATGGAACCTGCAACGTCTTTAATTATGGTGTACAGTGTTTGTGTCCGTTCCCCATATTGTCCCCTCGATATCACATAAACGAGCGGCTTCCGACCCTATCTGTATTCGGTGAAATTTCATCGTCATCATGTCACCTTTGATCAGTTGAAATTAGAAAACATCGATGTTAATCACCATATATATATATATATATATATATATATATATATATATATATATATATATATATATATATATATATATATATATATATATATATATATATATATATATATATATATAATTATTGCATAATTCTCGCACCACAAGGGAGGCTATGGTTTCGTTTGAATGTTGTGGTAATATACTAAACCCAAGGCTTGTCAGTTGTGGTGCTTTCTTCTTTCCAGCCACTTCTGTTCTGTGGAACTCTCTGTCATCATCTGTTTTTTTCTCCTGTATTTAATCTTCCTCTCTTTAAGTCCTCCGTCTGCGCCCACCTAAGAGATTTGCGTTAGTCGGGTTTGGGCGGGTTTTTCTTTTCTTTTTACTTCTAACCACTCCTTGAAAAGGGCTTGGCTTGTGAGCGGTGGTAATCTGTAATATATATATATATATATATATATATATATATATATATATATATATATATATATATATATATATATATATATATATATATATAATATATATATATATATATATATATATGACGAGCAAGCAGATTATTAAAAATAAAATTAATGTATATAAATTCCAGCGTCTGTTATCACATCTATTATAAACTTAATAATTTTTTTTTTTTACTTTTTATATATAAAATAATCCCTTTTCAAACTTTAAATGATATCATTGAAATTGGAGTGGAATAAGTTCAGGGATTTAATTTAATCCTATATCAAATCAGCTTTATCATATATATATATATATATATATATATATATATATATATATATATATATATATATATATATATATATATATATATATATATATATATATTATATATATATATATATATACACTACTCAGCAAAATTATCGCACCAATAGAGAAGCAAAACATAGATAAATATTGAAACTACGTTAAGAGTATTTATGCTTGTTAATATAAAGAACATGGTTTAACATATAGGAAGGAATGTTATGAAAGGCCGTTGAAGTCCACTGGAATCAGACACACCGTCCCACATATCATGGGAGCAATATTGCCAGGTAATAGCGGTGTCCTGAGTGCCACTATACTTGGGTCCTGTGTCCCTCAATACTTTATGTGGCCTCCCCTGGCCCGGATGACAACCTGACAACGTCGATGCATGCTGGAAATGATGTTCTGTAATTTTTCCTGTAATTGCTCCTCCCACAAGCGTGTAATCCTCTGGAGCAATTCAATAAGGTTTTGAAACTGGTGCTCTAGCCATCGCCGATGACTTTTAAGTATTTCTAAGACATGCTCAATGGGGTTGAGGTCCGGACTGTAGCTAGCCAGTCTAACGTTTAAATCCGGGCCGTCTGGAGGTAGTAGGCAACATACCTTTTAGCGTGCGTCCGAGCGTTATCCTGCATGAGGACAAAAGTCTCACCAACGTAGGGGGCTAAAGTTTGGACGTGTGGCTCCAGCATGTCCCTGATGCATCGTGGACCTGTTAGGGACACTCCATCGAACATGTGTAGCTTCTTACGAGCCGTGTACGATATTCTTCACCACACCATTACCGACCCACCACAGTAGGGTAGTATCTAATGCTTAGTCCATGACGCAAGTCCCTCATTACGTTGTCGGAAGACTCTGGAACATCTTTCGGAGCTGTACAGTTTGAATCGGGACTCGTCCGTAAAGAGAACAGGTGCCCAATTATTCTTTCGAGAATGCAGGTGTTGGCGAGCAAAACTCAGTCTCACTCTACGGTGGTCCCTGGTGAGGGGGAGGCACTCTAGTGGTCATCCGTGGGTAGTACCTATATTCTGTGAGGCGTTGGCGAATGGCATCCGTGCTTACACTGGTACCATGCACAATCTGTAACTTTGTCTGATGGTTAGGCGGTGTGGCATATTATATGTGTTGATTATCTAATTGCTTAGGTTAGACCGAGGGTTCCCAATGTTGTAGAGAATTTTTTTTTTTTAAATTAATTCGGCATGATATATGTTATGTATGACAAAAGTGTGCATCATTTATATGTATATAAGAAATTATAAATATGTTAGTGACAGGGAACACGAGGAACCAGAATGAATTATATATCAGTCACTCACATGGAACTTTCATGATTGTTTACGGCTGGGATTTTCTTCTTACGGTCCCAACTGTGAAAACTTAGCAAGTAAAATGCAATGTCAAAGGTCGCACTAATTGTTTTATTTCTTATTGTAAGTTTACTTTTTTTATATATATTGTATTATATATTATGTGTGTAATATGTACAATAATGATGCTTTATATAACTATTTGAGAAGATGATGGAAGATTAATGAAAGACTTAAAAATTATAAAAGGAAGGAAAATAATAAAGCCCAATGAACAAATTAAGTTATTATCATTATTATATATATATATATATATATATATATATATATATATATATATATATATATATATATATATATATATATATATATATATATATATATATATATATATATATATATATATATATATATATATATATATATATCACTGTGTAGTACATAAAAAATTTTTAAAAATGCGGAATGCGCTAGCCACTATTTTTCTCACTCTCAAATGCGTTGCGCCACTAAAAGGTTGTGAACTTCTGTGTTAGACAGTCGGTTTTTATTTTTTTATTTTTGTCGAAGTGTTTCAAGATTTGTAAAAACTTTATTCAGTTCATAGTTACAGTCAGTGACTTCCTATATTTAATGACTATAAAAAAAATTTAAGGCATCATTATCTCGTTTTCACATATTCTGGACTCTCTTCTATATATATATATATATATATTAGTGATGGCATCCGCATCCGCATCCGCATATGCGGCATCCGCACAAAAAATATCCGCATCCGCATAAATTAACATCCGCATATCCGCATCCGCATTTCGAAATTTCCGCATCCGCATATTTTCAAAAATTCAACATCCGCATCCGCATCCGCATCCGCAAAAATTCATCCGCATCCGCATCCGCATCCGCAAATTAGAAAATATGACATCCGATCCATCACCAATATATTATATATATATATATATATATATATATATATATATATATATATATATATATATAATATATATATATATATATATGCATGCGAATTGTAGATCAAGAGTGAGGGTGAAGAGAGAACTATTGGATTGGTTTGCATAGGAGTGGGATTGAGACAGGGGTTTGTAATATCTCCATGTTATTTAATCTATTGATGAATGTTTTACTTAGAAAAATGGAGGAAGAAGGGAAGAGTATTACGTTGAGAAATATGGAGGGTGAATGGGAAGTGAATGCTTTACTTTTTGCAGATGATGCGGCATGTGCTGGTGGCAAAATCTGGAGAAAAGATGAGAATACTTGTGAGAGAGTTTGAAGGGAAATGTGCAAACACGAGATTGAAATTCAATCCAGCGAAGAATAAAGTTATGAGGATTGGAGGTGGGATGAGGAAATGTGGAGGGAGGAATTGGTTTGTAGAAGTGTGAGAATGGAAACTTGAGGAGGTGAATGAATTCAAATATCTAGTAATGTTTGGTGGAAGGTAAGGGTGGACGGAAAAAGGAATAAAGAACAGAGTGGTAGAAGGATGAAAGTATTGGGGGGCCAAGAAAAGTATGAAAGAAAGAAAAATTTCGAAAGAAATAAAGATAAGAATGTTTGAATGTATGTGTTCACCTTCTGTATTGTATGTGGTGTGAAACAAGACGATAAGTGCTCGGTCGAGAAAAAGTTTCAATGTCTTTGAGATGAAAGATTTGAGAGCGATATATAAATTGAGAAGGATTGATAGGATTAGAAATGAAAGAATAAGGGAGATGTGTAAATGGAAGAAGAATGTAATTGATAGAGAGGAGGAGGATGTGCTAAAATGTTTGGACATATGTGAAGAATGAAAGAGAACAGAATGGTTGGCAAGGTACGTAGATCCGATGTAGATAGGGGAAGGGTAGGGAGAGGGAAAGGCCGAAGTGGAGATGGATGGATTTGGAGATAGAGTGATTTTGATGGAAGGAATTTGAGGTTAACGAGGGTAGAAATTTGTGGAGACAGAGATGGGGGAGGTGGTGAAAGCGTTGAAAGGTAAGAAAAGTTATTTTAAGGGAATTGTGGCGGGCACCACCTCACGAAATGGGAAAGGTGATAGTGAATATATATATATATATATATTATATATATATATATATATATATATATATATATATATATATATATATATATA
>SEYY01010937.1:0-2500 GCA_009176605.1 Armadillidium nasatum
CAGACTCTATCGAAAACTTTCGATATGTCTAGCGCCACAGCAAAGATTCACCGAAACCCCGAGAAGAGGACCAAGAGTCAGAAAGTAGGAAAGAAGATCACCAGTAGAACGTCCTTTACGAAAGCCATACTGGCAATCAGAGATAAGATTGAAGAATTGAGATGTTTCCAAATCTTCCTGTTAAGGATAGATTCGAAAACTTTAGAAAGAACGGAGGTTAAAGAAATGGGACGATAGTTAGAGGGTTGAGAGGGTCCCCCTTCTTCGGTACAGGCTGAATGAGCGCACGTTTCCAGCAAGAAGGGAAGGTCGAAGAAGAAAGGCAAAGACGAAATAGTTTACCAAGGCAGGGTGCAAGCTCAGAAGCACAAGTTTTGAGAACCGCAGGAGGAATACCATCAGGACCATACGCCTTCTTAGTGTTAAGCTCAGAGAGAGCAGAAATGACATCTTTAGAAGAAATTACAATATTAGGCATAAATGAGTTCGAGGGGGTTGAAGGAGGAAGGATAGCTCCGGAATCGTCTAAGGTTGAATTAAAAAAAAAGTTTGAGCGAAGAGTTCAGCTTTAGAAGGTAAAATGGCAGTTGTGCCATCAGAAGATACTAGAGGAGGGAAAGAGGAAGAAGCAAAGTTAGAGTTGACATTTTTTGCAAAATGCCAGAAAGGGCGAGATGAAGAAGAACCAGAAAGATTATTGCATTTGCGGCGGAGAAAAGAGTTTTTGGTATTCTCGAAGAATAGATTTTGCACGATTCCGGGATGAAATATAAGTTGCATGAGTTTCAGGAGTTTGAAGACGACGGTAATCCCTGAAGGCAGTATCCCTACGGCGGATAGCACGAGAACAAGCAGAGTTAAACCAAGGTTTGTTAGGTTTAGTAGAAGGGAAAGAATATGGAATGGGCACGCCTCCATGCCAGAGAGAATCACCTCGGTTACGCGCTCTGCACACTCAGAGGGACCCCTCCCACGGAAAGCAATAATCATTCCATGGAAAATCAGAGAAAGTACAACCGCAAGTCAGACCAGTTAGCAGCACCGAAATGCCACAAAACGTCTTCTCGCCGAAGGCGGGGCTGTTCTTGCGGAAGATGAAGAGACAGAACAAGATACAGAGATAAGAAGGTGATCGGATGAACCCAGAGGAGGAAAGAGTTTAACAGTATAAGGAGAAGGATAAGAAGTTAAGAAAAGATCAAGTATGTTGGGTTCATCACCAAGGCGATCAGGGATACGGGTAGGGAGTTGCACCAACTGCTCAAGGTTGTTCTGGATAGAAAATTGGAAGGCGAGTTCACCAGCTGGAGATTGAGAACTAGATGAAAGCCATTGGCGGTGGTGAACATTGAAATCACCTAATATGATGATTTCAGAGAAAGGAGAAGAAGAAAGAATGTGCTCTATTTTGGAGTTTAAATAGTCGAAGAATTTTTATAGTCAGTAGAATTAGGAGATAAATAGACAGAACAAATAAATTTAGTTGTAGAATTGCAAGAGAAGCTTTAAAACCATAAGGTAGAGAATTCATGAAGACTCCAAATTAGAGAACACGAGAAAACAACAACGTTGCGCACATATGCGCAACATCCGCTTTGGCTGAAAATTGAGGATAGAGACAGTAGGAGGAAACAGAGTAAGGTTTGCTGTCAGCAGGATTCAAGCACCTGAGTTTCGGTTAGAAATAAGAGATGAGGTTTAGAAGAAGAGAGATGGTGTTCGACAAAGGGGAAATTAGAAAAAAGACCGCGAATGTTGCAGAAATTAATGAAAAAAGAAGACCGTGCATCGGGGCAAGCCGGACGCCGGTTCATGGCGGCACCATCCCCATCATCGGAGGCCGCCAACTCCCAAGTGATGATGGGGTGAGGGGTGGAGGTGAGGGGCATTCTTTGATGCCGCCCCAAAAGCATCTCCGAGGCAGCTGTTATTTCGCCATTTTAGTTTGCTTTTTAGGTAATGTAAGAGTAAGTGCATGTAAAATGTGGGAACATGTGAAAATTGGGGTGGAGAGGTAGTTGGAGCATAGACACTCCAGTGTGAGGCGGGGTACGCTAGGAACCCCCTGAGAAGGTGAAATATATATATATATATATATATATATATATATATATATATATATATATATATATATATATATATATATATATATATATATATTATATATATATATATATATATATATAATATATATATATGCACAGAGAAGTAATAATAATAATATTAAATATTTAGGGTAGCGGATGTAAATGAAGAAAACTTATGAATTTATAATTAATAATGGACGACTTGCACTTTAAATTTAAATAACTTTACTTCAACTTATTATGTTATTTTTTTTTCTTTGCAAAAAGTAAAAGAATAATAAATTCTCAATTGACAATTCAACTAATAGCAATTGGAAGGCAGCCATATTGAGAATTATTACCACAGTATTTAAAATCTATATACCTTTAGGAAATTGCAGAGTCATTAGTTTGTCGTTGTACTCCAAAAAGGA
>SEYY01010937.1:12500-15000 GCA_009176605.1 Armadillidium nasatum
AGGAGGTGTCTTTGAGAGGGAGATTTCTAGAAGTTGAGTTTTTAAAGAGTTGAATTTCACAAGGTTGAGACGACCCCACTGGGAAATTCTATCCAGATCAGCAAGAAAGGAATCGGAAAGATGAAGACGATAGGCAACTCTAGATGCAAAGGAAGGAGCAGATTTGAAATGAGTAGAAGAATGGAGGGTTGAGTCATCGGCATATGAATGGACAGGGTTAGATGAACAGCTAAGAAGATCATTAATGAAAAGTAAGAATAGAGTAGGAGATAAGACAGAACCCTGAGGAACACCACTATTGATAGGAAAGGAAGAAGAAGTCGCTCCATCAACAACAGCTGAAATGGAGCGATTAGAAAGAAAGCTAGACAATAAGTAAGCAAAGAGAAGGAGGAAACCCAAAGGAGGGGAGCTTGGAAAGCAGTGACGCATGCCATACCCGGTCAAATGCCTTAGATATGTCAAGCGCCACCACACAAGTCTCCCCATGATCCCTAAGGGCAGAAGACCATAAATCTGTGAGATAGGAAAGTATATCACCAGTAGACCTCGAACGTCGAAAGCCATACTGCTGATCAGAAAGATGGGAATGAGATTCCAGATGATCCAAGAAGTGAGAGTTGAGAAGGGTTTCAAAGATCTTAGACAGAATACAAGTGAGAGCTATAGGGCGATAGTTAGAAGGATCAGAGCGGCTACCCTTTTTCGGAATAGGCTGGACCAATGCGTGCTTCCAACACTGAGGGAAAGTATTAGTATTGAGGCATAGAGAGTAGAGTTGAACGAGGGAGGAGCCAGCTCAGAAGCACACTCCCTTAAAACTCGGGGAGGAATGCCATCCGGGCCGCTTGCCTTCCTTACGTTCATAGATTTCAGAAGCCCATGCACCTGATCAAATGTAATCACAAGGTAAAGTCATGGGACCTCTGAGAGGAGAAGAAGTAGGAGGAGGGTTGCCGGAGTCGTCCAGGGTTGAATTAGAGGAGAATAGGAGGCCGAAGAGATTAGCCTTTTTCAGTTGGAGTGTTAGCAACAGAGCCATCAGAGCGAATAAGAGGAGGAAAGGAAGATTTACAGAAGTTGTTAGAGATGTTTTTGGCAAGAGGCCAGAAAGATTTATCAGTAGGAGAGTTTAGGAGCTCCGCACACCTTCTTTTAGTGAAAGCCTGCTTTGCTCGTCGAAGAATATCCCTGCAACGATTCCGAGCTGAATGAAAATTAGCAAGAGTGATAGGAGAAGGAGAGTTTTTCCACTCTCGATACGCGATGTCTCTAGCCTGAATGGCAAGAGAGCAGGCGCGATCGAACCATGGATTTTGAGGAGAAAAAGATTTAGTTGAAGAAGGAATGAACCTGCTCATCCCATCAACGATTACAGCCCCCACCTTATCAGCGGAGACTGACGCGTCTTCAGAGACAAAGCAGTCCATCCAAGGATAGTTAGCATAGAAACAACGCAAAGCCTCCCAGTCATCCCGATCAAAGTGCCAGAAGATACGCTTAGGGCAGGGTGGAGCAGTTGGAGAGAAAGCTTGAAAATTAAGAGTAATTAGGTTGTGGTCAGATTTACCAATAGGTGCGAAGACAGCGTATTTATAGAGAGAAGGACTAGTAGTGAAACATAAGTCAAGAGTGTTTAAGAATTGGTTAGGACGATCCGGAATGTGTGTTGGTTCTTTAATCAGTTGCTCCAGATCGTTGAGAATGCTGAATGATTCGGCCTCCTCTCTCTCTCTCTATATATATATATATATATATATATATATATATATATATATATATATATATATATATATATATATATATATATATATATATATATATATATATATATATATATATATATATATATATATATAAATAATCATTAATCGTGTTCTTTCAAGATTGTGTTCTATCTGCAATTTTATTTCTTCAACTTTTCATCAATGACCTTCTCTCTTACCTCACCTTCACCACCTCTCCTTCTATCCATTTCTACTCTAACTATTTCACTTTCATTTTGAAAAACGTTCTTGAGAATTTCAAGTAGGATTCTTGGAGGATTGCATTGGAGCAACTGATATCTTATTTTTCTTATGCATCAAAGATTCATTTCCCTTTTCTATTTATTTACTCGACAAAATCTTCCATACAATTAAACTTTTTTTTAAACTTGCAATTCAAACTTTTCTCCTATTCTTAATATTTTGATGCTGAAGTCTCCAATTCGTATTATTATTGAAAATCTCAGGTTTTGAAGAGATTCAAAATGTTCTGAAAGAAAGTCAGAATTGTTTCTTTTTATTCAAAAAAAAGAAAAAAAAAATGAAAAAAGAAAACATCTTTAGTTAAATTTCCAGACAGACAAATTTTTTGCATAAATGAGAAAAGTAGCAAATAAATTTTTTTTTTTTATTTATTTATTTATTTTTCTTTTATCTTCAACAGCCGTTTCTACTTTCATTCTTGTAACTGATTAATTAATTGAAGCATGAATTACAAAGTACGAGTTAACTTT
>SEYY01010938.1:0-10917 GCA_009176605.1 Armadillidium nasatum
ACTTATAGAATTAGCTTCAAAACTAAATAAGATCCCACAAAACAGATAAAAGGACGAGCTTGAAAGTGAACTAAAATCATATGAAAGGATGTTTGACATTTGAACATGCAATTATTATGATAAAAAACTGGAAATAATTCATTTTAGATGCAAAATTAGATACCAATTTTAAAATGGAAATCCTTTGTAGGTCAAAAACAAAGGAAAAATCAACTTGGGACAACTGATAAAGCAGCAGCATTTGAGACAAGAAGGACACAATAAAAATTGAAAAGGTTAAAATTAAATGCTGAATCTTTTGTAAGTCTCGGCAGGAGTACGGGTTGTAGCAGAAGCAGTAGCAATGCCCAAGCCGTAGAAATTTGCGACCCTTCCGCCAACACAAGATTAAACTTTGACGTTTTGGGCGAAGAGACATTGAAAATAGAGGAAAACGGAAATGATGAAAAATTTCTTCCAGAATTTGAAATTTAAGGAATATTCTCAGAATATATTTGGTATAAATATTTTCCTATGTTCCTATGTTCCTATGTGTAAGCTATAGGGACACTGCTGCTATATTCAATGCAGCATTAAGATATGGGGACATTGAATGCAAGTAATATGTTGGATAGAAAAAAAGTTAAAAGAGAGGGGAAACATATTGGCAAAAAGAATGCAATCAGAATGAAATTAGAAAACACAAATTGAATGCACAGGATTTGAGTGCAGAAAAGATGGAACTGAATTGGAAGAAAATTGTTACTATAAAAGAACAAGATGATATTTACAAGACTCATGTTACACTATATTCTGCAAAGGCCCAATGTATTACTGATGAAAAAATAACTTTCTTAATTGACTCTAATAGCGGGATTTCCCTTAAAGCTATTCTTTGCGATGAGATCCATTTATAGTTGGAAGAGTTGGTGGAGTTTTGAGACTGATTGAAATATATTTGGAAAGACTGATACAGTAGTTAATTTGCCTCTTGCATGCAAATGAACTTCCTTTCAGAAACATATTAAAGTCAATTGATGGACAAATATCAAGACCAAAAAACTTTTAATGGTCCCATTGAAAATTAAATAAGCTGGAATATAGTTGATTTTAAACTTGTAAACAGAAACCTTGAAAAAATCTTCGAAGATATCGGTAAGAAATTAGCACTATCCAAAAAATATTAATTTTGTATGAAATGTGTATTAGTATAAAATCAGGGAATAAATCGCCATCATTATCTAATAAATCTCCAGATACCCTTCATCTTGCTAGAAGGATAATAAAAGCAAACAGGACCTTGCGGTTATACGTTTCCACAAAACATCCAAACGAAGTTCCTTCAAAATCTAAATATAATAATGAGAGTTTTTCTCACCAGGGTGGTTTTGGATAAAGCCACATCCAAAGGCAACTGATGGTGCACGTAACTTCTGGTACCTGATGTGCTTACTTAAAGACGTGGATAAAACACATGCTATGATTATGGAGCGTGTACTTAGAAACAACTCGTACTGAGAATATATTGCTTTCAATGTTAGGGAACAAAAGAAAAGAGATTATTCAACCAAGAGCAAGGAATTCCAACGCAAAAGTATCTGAACTGTCCAAAATACTAAACTTTAACACAGGTGATTATTTAAACATGAGTGATTGGGTAAAAGTAAACAGTCGCCCAGTCTCCTGTTATAAAGGATTTAACAATTGAAGAAATAAATCAATTTCTAAATAAACCAATTAACGCTGGGTTCTTTCCATGCCACTGCCAGTGTGTCGAACATGCAGTAAATGTAGTTGCACAAGTGTCACATGTAAGAATTAGATGAGAAAACAGACATGAGTATTTTATGAATGCAATACACTCCAAAAAAGGAATTAAAGAATTCGAAAACAAAAAAAAATTGGTCCCAATAAATATTTAGAAATGTTAATTAAGATGTTTGCTATTTTTTTTTTTTTTTTTTTTTTTAAGCTTCTATTTTTGAAATCTTTATTTAACTTTTTTTTTTATTTTATTATAATTTATATTTATATATATATATATATATATATATATATATATATATATATATATATATATATATATATATATATATATATATATATATATATATATATATATATAAAGGATAGCCAGAAATGGACGCAACATTAGTTTATTATTTTTTAACTTTTAATGATCTTAATTATTTTTGAAAAAACAATTACATTGTAAATTTTCTTAATATTAAATAAATCTGACGTTTCGGTTCTATCATTGAGCCATCATCAAGAGAACTGAAAAATAATTAAATTATCAATATCACATAGCAAAGAATTGATTTTAAGTACACTGAAAATTGAGCACATGACAAAAAAATAAAAAAAAAATAAATAAATAAATAATTATAAATCTTCTCTTCCGTTTCCACTTAGATCGTCAGTTGTGTATAAATACTCCTGTCCCTCCTGTAGGAAGGGTTACATTGGCCCCATAACAAGACTTCTAAGAACCCTCATTTATGAACACCAAGGTCTCTCTCATCGTACTTCTCTCCCTGTCACCTCTCCTTCACATTCAAACATTCGTGCTCATGCCCACTCCTGTGGTACATTTCCTCTTCCCCAGCACTTTTCCATTCTAGATTCTGCCTCAGATACAGTCTCCTTACTCATCTTGGAGTCCATATACATTTCAAAATACAAGCCAGACCTCAACAGTAACCAACAAGCTCATCCCCTGTACATTCTTTAAATACTTATACACATGCTACACTTCCCCCATGGCTCTTGCACATATGTTATATTTGGATCCTTCCTCCTGCTACCCCCTCCCCATCTTCTTTTCTGATTGGTTTACTTCTTCCTCTCAGCAATGAGATGCCTGGCCGTAATGATATAACTGTTTTCACAATGTCATGTGTATATGGATGTCTGAGAGTTTGTGTTGATATATATGTATTTGTGCGTATATATGTATGTATATGTGTATGTAGGAACCGACCGGGGCCCCGGCCAAAAATCACGGAAAACCGGGGTTGCCGGCCGGGGTTAAAATGGCAAATTATACTTAATTTTTTTTTTTTTTTTAAATTTTCAGCTGATTCTGCTGAAACTTTCAGTTATATAGATTTTTTACCAGTAAGAAAAGTCCATTTCTAGCATTTTTCCGAGTCTATTACGGTTAAAAGTTTTTTTTTTTTTTTTTTTTTTTTAAATTTTACCCTTTTTAATTGAATGGCGGTGCCAAACCACTTTTTAGAATGAGCTGAAAATTTAAATGTTTATTCAAAATTAAATGGGATACAAAAGTCTTTAATAGAGGCTTGTTCCCAGAGTTATAGGAAAAATGTTATAAGCCAACAACTGACCAACTATAGAAAAAAAAATTTTTTTGAACTAAAAAATTCCACCTTTTCAGACAAAATTTTTTAAAAAAATACAACTATGACATTTCCTATTTTTGGTGTGTATAGAGGAGGGGTGGGGCTACAAATTCCCCTATGTATTTTATTCGATGACATTCGTTGGTTTTGAGATATAGCCTTCAAAAAGGTCCATTTTTGGCCAAATTTCAAAAATTCCCAAAGTTTGAGAGGCTATATCTCGCTTCAAACAAAGAGCATTTAAATATGCCCAAAATAAATATTGTTGCCCTGCCCTCTTCTAAACAATATTCACAAATAAAAAAAAATAGTAGGTAGCGTTTTTTATAAATAATTTTTTTCTCCTGAAGGGTACGATTTTCGCAAATTTTTTTCAAGTGCTTATATAACTTTTTTCTAGACGTGATATCAAAAACCTATTCCCACCAATGCAAGAAATTGGGGCAAAGGTATTCAGCTAAATTTTCAGCTCATGTGGACCAGTGGTTTGATCCAGTTATTCATTTTTTTCAACTTTGGGTCCAAAATAAGTTTCAAACCGTTATAGACTCAAAAAAATGCTCGAAATCAACTCAGAACTTCGTGAAAAAATTCACATACTTTGAAAATTTCAGCTCAATCAGTCAAACAATAAAAAAAAAAATTTCAAACAAAATATAAGAAAATTAAGATTTTTTCCTTTTCTGTTTCTTTTGACCGCTCCTAGTGAATGTTCATCTTTGTGTTTTGATTTTAGATACTCCAAAAAGATTTGGTTGAAATTTTTTTACTTGTAGCACCCGGAGGTTCTCTTCTAATTTTCTGACTGCAGATGTTAACATTTAGCTATTTCGAGCCTATCCTGAAACATTGTAAAGTATTCTAATACTGCAGAAGCTGATCTTTTAGCCATTTGACTGAAAGTATAAACAAAATAATAATTTTTAAATAATGCAGCTAAATGATACAAGTTTGATACATGGCAATAAAATAACAATGATATGTATAAATACAGGTTAAATTGATAATTTTATCTTACATTTTTTCAAACTTTACCTTAGGGTCTTATTTAGGTAAACCTGTTGAATCACTATTATGAATTAGAATTTTTTTTTTTTAATTTTTGTACTTTTTTTAAACTTTAACTATACAAAATTGTAATTTTTTGATTTTTTTTTGTGGAGAAAATGCACATAATCATTAATTTAAGTGAATGTTGGCTATTCTACTCCTTCCTTACAATTAAATAAACCTTTTTTCTAATTTTCTTAACCTTAAATTTCAGTGCTTTTGACCTCTTTACAAATTTTAGGAAACCCCGGCCAGAACCCCGGTCGGTCCCTATGTGTATGTGTATGCATATTTATGTGTATGTGCATATGTTTGTATGTATGCGTATATATGTAGGTATGCGTGTGTAGGTATGTATGGGTGTATGCATGTTCTTGTATGTATGAGTGTATATATGTATATATGTGTATTTGTGTATATAGTATGTATGTATGTATATGTATATATGTATGCATTTATATGGAAATATGCATGTGTGAATATATGTGTGTATGTATATATGTAGATGTGTGTACATCTTTACGTTGATGGAATACATGCATGTATGTTTTGGGAATGATAATGTATAATTGCACAGTCTATTTTTACTATTGAACTATGTCTTCCCTTATCTGTACTTTCAATTTGTTCTAATTTATATAACTTACACACTACAAATTTTACAATTACCAACCAACTGTCATTTCAAATTAAATCTCAATAGATTATTATATTCCTTACAGCTTACATTTATTATTAGTGTGCTATTTATTTATATATTTTATTTTATTTTTTTTTTTTTTTGTCATTTGCTCAATTTTCAGTGTACTTAAAATCAATTCTTTGTTATGTGATATTAATAATTTAATTATTTTTCAGTTACTCTTGATGATGGTTAAATGATAGAACCGAAACGTCAGATTTGTTTAATATTAAGAGAATGAACAATGCAATTGTTTTTTTCAAAAATAATTAAGATCATTAAAAGTTAAGTAATAATAAGCTAATGTTGCGTCCATTTCTGGCTATCCTGTTTATAATAAAGATTTTGCTCAATAGGGGCACAAACATATACTCTCTCTCTCTCTCTCTCTCTCTCTCTCTCTCTCTCTCTCTCTCTCTCTCTATATATATATATATATATATATATATATATATATATATATATATATATATATATATATATATATATATATATATATTATATATATATATATATATATATATATATTATATATATATATATATATATATATATATATATATATATATATATATATATATATATATATATATATATATATATATATATATATATATATATATATATTGTATCTTTATTCTTTTCAAAGCAGGAAATCTACTCTCCACATAAATAATTCTAGCTGAAATTGTCAAAATTAACTACAGCAACTTCACAGCTTCAAGGAACGTTTGGTTCAATCATTTTTTTTTCAAATATAAAATCAAGGAAATTTTTAACAGATTTATTTTCAAATACTTGTGCATTGTAAATTCCAGCCAAATCATCTTTCAGTCTTTTAACGTTGGAAAAGTTTCCATAGTTATTTTCTAAATTTTCAAATGCATCCTTATCAACTTGGCAAGAAAGATTTTGCAGTTTATTTCCATTAACTAATAAAATGAACTTAAAGTGTCTGAAATCAATGAATCTTGCTTTCTTGTTACTCAGTATATCATCCAAAATTATACCAAATATTCTAATTCTTTCTTCTTTTAACTGAACCCTTCATTCGAGATTTTGATTCAGCTAAGTTATTTACTTTACAATATTCTTCAAATCTACAAATCCTCAAAATTTTTGTTCAAATCTTCAAGTAAATTTATTGTTCCATTGATCCTCTCCATGCAATATGGAGTATTTATCATTTTAGTTTGTAAGACATGGAAAGTGTGTCAGTTTTAATAAAAATAATTCATTATAAACCATCAGAAAAAGTATGTTGAATCTTATATTAGCCAATTATAAAACACATTGCTTCTCATTAAAGTATCTGGATCCCACAATATACAGAAGGATTATTGTTCATACTGTTGAAAAGTTTGCAAACATCACCATGATATTGTAAAATAGTCAATGCTACATTAAAAGATATGGGCATATTGTTTTTAATATGTTGGATAGGAAAAAAGTTAAAAAAGAGAGAAAATGTGTTGGCAAAAAGAATTCCATCAGAACGAAATTAAAAAACACACAAATTAAATGCATATATATATTTCAATATATCTCTGTTCTCTTTAACCTTTTATTGAGAATTTCAATGCTGACAGTTTTATGTTTATCTAATAGCGTGTCGACTCGTGTAGATTCAAAAGTTTTTAATTATATTTGCTTTCAAAATGTGCAGCTGATCGTTCGTGTTTATTTAAATTATTAGAAAAATTATTTAAATTACAATATCCTTCTTTTTAACCCACACATTTTTACTAGATATCAAAAATAGCAAACATGGAAAACAAAAGAGCCTTTTTGTTGTAATACAACTACACAAACTTTTTTTGCTGCACCAAAAAATAGTTAGAAATTTTCAAATAATTTTTAACGCTGTTTAAAGATCACAAAGTTTTGGTGTTGTCCTACCATTTTTAATAATTTCTCTTTTCTTCATAAGCCATTTTAGAAAATGTTTTAAGATATTCAATATATATGTTTGGAAAGGGAAAAAAATGTAAATAAAACACAAATGAGCATAATTGAAAAAAATGAGAATCACACGAGCACAACCTCTCAAAACGAAAGACGTAGAGACACTAAGCAAAGGCAGATTTACTTCTGCCTATATAGCTCATTAAAAAAACGACGTTGAAGAGTATATGAAGCACGTGGAGATAAAAATAATACCTTACTACGTAGATGCAGGGGCAAATTATGCCTGACTAATGTACATAGTTTGCCTAATAATTAGATTAACCTCTATAATTTTGTTGAATAAGGTGCATATTATACCCCAGAAGGAACATAATTGCTGCTTATCTATTTTATTCAGAGTAGGCACTGCCTACCGAGACGGCGCGTCCCTGACATATATATATATATATATATATATATATATATATATATATATATATATATATATATATATATATATATATATATATATATATATATATAATATATATATATATATATATATATAATATATATATAATATATATATATATAATATATAATTATATATTATTATATATATATATATATATATATATATATATATATATATATATATATAATATATTATATATATATATATATATATATATTATATATAATCTTATGTATAAATAAAGAGATAAAACTTATAAGTATTGTTGACTTCTTTTTCATATTCAAGTAACATTAATTAAGGGGATAAGGGTTTTTGAAGTTACTTCTGTGTATGTCTTTGATGTACGCGTATATAAGAATATGTCATATCACTTATTATCAGCTACTGGGTAATGTTAAAAGAAAGAAGAAGGACTGTTATTTATTTCTCTAATTTTTCCTTTGGAGGGGAATATAATTTGAAAAGTAATGTTACAACATTATCTTGATGTTCGTGCACAACGTAGTTTTTGGAGAAAAAAATTTGACCCACCTTATTATATATATATATAAATATATATATATATATATATATATATATATATATATATATATATATATATATATATATATATATATATATATATATATATATATATATATATATATATATATATATACGTGTATATATATATATATATGTATATATATATATATATATATATATATATATATATATATATTATATTATATATATAATATATATATATATTTTAATAAAATTATTAATAAGTTTGAATGCAATGTTGAAGAGCTGCATTGCAAATGTATTATATGTATTATGTATATATATATATACTATATATATATATATATATATATTATATATATATATATATATATATATATATATATATATATATATATATAATATAAATTAAATCCTCAGGGACAAAGGACTGAGGCCTACGAAATTCCACCGGAGTCGAGAAAAAGCTATCCTGGTCGAAGGAAGCCGACATGGCCAAAAACACGTGCTTGAAACTATGTAATCAAAAGAAATTGGAAAAACAGATAAAGGGAGTGTGTTCCAGATTTATCAATAGAGTATATGTAAGATTGAGCACTGAGGTTAAGTCTGGGGTCTGAGAGTTGAACAGGGAAAGGATGAGAATGTACAAAGGCGTGTCGCACGAGCTCTTTATATATATATATATATATATATATATATATATATATATATATATATTATATATATATATTATATATATATATATATATATATAGCACCATACCCATTTAGGGTCTGGCTCCCCTAACCCGCAGTACACCACACGATCATTTCCTCCTACCTCCAAACATAGAATAATATGTATTTTTTTTTTTTTTTTTTTTTTTACAGAACGCCACACTCCGGGCAGAGCCCTTTTAAAGGGGGGCTCACACACATGCACAAAGCTCATTCAAACACACACACACACAACTAACGCACAGCCCTCAGGTGGGCGAAGACGGAAGCCTTGAAGAGTGGAAGATTAAATACAGGAGGAAAAATAAATATGGTAGAGAGTTCCACAGAATATAGGTGGCTGGAAAAGAAGGAGGTCCACGGGCTAGCCTGGGATTTTTACGTCCACAAATTGGTGCAAGCAGGACCCCTTGTGCAACGAGGAGACGCAAAGGTGGAGAATGCGAAGGCCAATTCCCTCACGCTGCCATTGTAGTACCTGTAGAAATAGATTGCGCGCCAACGTCACGTCGCAGAGACAGAGGGTCAAGAGAGTTTGAAAGTAGGGGACAGTTTATTAATCTCTTAGCTTTTGACTCAACCCTATCCAGAAGAGAGGAGGAGCCAGAGCCCCCCCAAATGTGAGAACAGTACTCCATACAGAACGAATAAGACCCTTATATATTTGGAGTAACTGCTCAGAAGAAAAAATTCTCGCAATCTGAACAGGACTCCAGCTTCTTAGAGGCCGCTTTAGCAACCATTGATATGTGGTTTCCAAGACAGTTTGTTGTTTATGTTTAGACCAAGAATGTTAATGTTATTTACAGGTGAGACGGGAGAGCCATCGAAGAGGATAGGAAAGTTAGGAGGTGTTTTTGAGAGGGAGATGTGAAGAAGTTGAGTTTTTAAAGAGTTGAATTTTACAAGGTTGCTATGACCCCACAGGGAAGTCCCATCCAGATCGGCAAGAATGGAATCGGAAAGTTGAAGACGAGAAGCAAGTCTAGAAGCAAAAGAGGGAGCAGATTTGAAATAAGTAGAAAAACAGAGTTGAATCATCAGCATAAGAGTGAACAAGTTAGAAGTGCAGTTGAAAAATCGTTAATGAAAAGTAAGAATAAGGTTGGAGATAAAACAGAACCCTGAGGAACACCACAGTTGATAGAAAAGGAGGAAGAGGTCACTCCATCTACAACTGCTGAAATGGAACTATATGAGTGAAAACTAGACAAGAGTAAGCAAAGGGAAGGAGACCCAAAGGAAGGGAGCTTAGAGAGCAGTGACGCATGCCATACCTGGTCGAAAGCCTTGGATATGTCAAGCGCCACCACACAAGACTCCCCAAAGTCCCTAAGGGCAGAAGACCATAGATCAGTAAGATAGGAAAGTATGTCACCAGTTGACCTCGAGCGACGAAAACCATACTGGTGATCAGAGAGAAGAGAATGAGACTCCAAATTATCCAGGAAATGAGAGTTGAGGAGAGTTTCAAAAATTTTAGATAGAACACAAGTGAGAGCTATAGGTCGATAGTTAGAAGGGTCAGAGCGGCTACCTTTTTTCGGGATCGGCTGAACAAACGCACGCTTCCAGCATAGAGGAAAAGTATTAGTATTAAGGCATAGAGAGAAGCTGAACGAAACAGGGCCTCGGAAGCACACTCCCTCAGAACACGAGTGAGAATGCCATCCGGGCCACTGGCCTTCCTGACGTTCACAGATTTCAGGATTCCATGCACCCGATCATGAGTAATTATAGGTAGAGGCATGGGACACCTGAGAGGAGAAGGAGTAGGAGGAGGGATGCCAGAATCGAGCAGGGTGGAATTAGATGAAAAAAGGAGGCCGAAGAGATTAGCCTTTTCAGAAGGAGTATTAGCTACAGAACCATCAGAGCTAATAAGAGGAGGAAAGGCAGTTTTACAGAAGTTGTTAGAGATATTTTTGACAAGAGGCCAGAAATTTTATCAGTAGGAGAGCTGGAGGTCAGCGCACTTCCTTTTTTGAAAGTACGCTTAGTCCGTCGAAGAACATCCTGCAACATTCCGAGCTGAATGAAAATTAGAAAGAGTGATAAGAAGGAAGTTTTTCCATTCAAATAAGCATTGTCTCTCCCGAAGGGCAAGAGAACAATTGCCATCGAACCAAGGATTTTGAAGAGAAAAAGATTTAGTTGAAGATGGAATGAATCTGCCCATCCCGTCAAGGATTACGGCCCCTACCTTTTCAGCAGAGACAGAAGCGTCCCCGAGACAAAGCAAGATTCAC
>SEYY01010939.1:5000-10000 GCA_009176605.1 Armadillidium nasatum
CTTGGAATCTTAAATATAATTTCCAGAATCTATGTTACCAGGGTGTGGGACGGGGACCCAACTCTTGAACACCCCACCAACCTCTTTCCCCAACCTCCACCCATTTGGGAAAAGGTTATATATATATATATATATATATATATATATATATATATATATATATATATATATATATATATATATATATATATATATATATATATATATATATATATATATATATAGCCAGTAATTCAGTATTACCTTCACACTTCACAGTTTCACATATTCCATTTGAAGTTAATAATTGGTAAGTTAATTTTTTAGAAATAAAAGCTTTTGGGCTCTTTCAGGTGAAAGTTTGGTTCGCTTTTCGTCGCAAATGAGGCCTGCTCCACTGAAAAGACGCTCACTAGCAACACTAGTTGAAGGACATGCTAAATAAGTCCTTGCCAGCTCAGCAAGAAAAGGGAAACTTTTGCAATTATCTCTTCCACCAAACCAGTTGGTCTTTATCTGCCTCCAAACGTGGGAGTTTCAGATAATTTTCAATAATCGATATTTTATCCTTTGACACTTCTGACTGTGATTCTTCATCGCTACTGGAAGCTAGAAGATCTTTCATTGATTTAGAAATACTTAAGCTAACAGATTTTGTTTCTTTTGTATCTGAGAGCTTTTGCTTTTTCTTGAAAGGCGTTATTTTAGCTGTTTCTATCATCTCATCGCATAAGCATCCTAATTTGATTTTAACATTCTGAGAAACAAGTGGTTTAAAAATTTTTGTTTTGTACCTAGGATCTCAAAAGGTTGCAATTGTATAAGCATCATCATTTTCCAGGTTTTCAAATCTGTCGTTCATCTCCTTCATTAATGTTTCAGTCATCCTTGAAACTCCCTTAGACTTAATAACATTTGTTAACACAACTTTCAATGTTGAAACAAGTGGTATCACATCTGACAAACATGATTCAGCTGAATTTATAGTCTTTGTTAATTCTTCTAAAAGGCTTAAGGATATTAATACAATTATTTAAAATGTCATTTTCTTCAGCTGTTAGAGGCTTTATTTTTGTGCTGCTTGAAGCATAAAGGCAAATGGCCTCATTAATTTCGCTCATCCTCTCAAGCAAATGAAAAATACTATAACAGCGTGTTTGAATATCTTGCATGACAGAAAGTGGACGAACATTTAATCTTGTTTGTATTTTCTTCAGCTCATTTTGGGCTACAACGGAGTGATTGAAATGCGTAGCAATTAACCTACATTTGGTTATTAAATCGGATACACATTTTTGACTCATAATGGAATTTTTAACTACTATCTGAGTTTGGTGTGCAAAGCTATCTATATTTTTCACTCTTGCCAGAGAAAGTAGTAATAATTTTTTACTATCCGCTGATGCGGTTGCGGATATCCGCGGATGCGGATATTGGAAAAATGATGCGGATGCGGATGCGGATATCCGGTCCACCTCTAATAATGAGGTTATCTTTCTCCATCCGAGTAGCCTCAATGAATTTTATTACTATTAACAACATGACAGATGTTATGTTGCAAGTAAAAATGTTCATGGTATCTTGAATAGTCACTTGTTGAAAGCTGGTACAACAAGAATACAATATAGGTTGTTTTCAAAAGAAGAACTGAAGAATTTATTCCAGAGCTGAGCTACTTATATATATATATATATATATATATATATATATATATATATATATATATATATATATATATATATATATATATATATATATATATATATATACAGTGGAACTCCAATATTCGTCATTAATCCATTCCTGAGGGGATGACGAATATCGAAAAAGACGAATATCGAATAATTTTTTCCCATAGGAATTAACTAAAAATGGATTAATTCGTTCCCAGCCTCGAATTTTGCCTATCTATTCTTTAACAAAAAAAAAAAAAAAAATTTTCAATCTAGAATCGATCTCCGAAATCATTTCAAACACTGTACAATTTAACTACAGTACATATTAAACAGCGTACTGCCATAAATAATACGTAATACGCCACTGTGTAGGCCTACATAAACGCTAAACACAAATAAAATTTTAAAAAGAAATTTACCTTTTGGATGAGAAAAACAATGATTGTTATTAAGAGTTTTTATTTTTAAGGTTATAGGCTTTCGTAGGTAGGACGAATATTGATTTTTCGACGAATATCGGAAAAAAATTACAGGGCGAATATCGGAAAAGACGAATACTGGAGGGGACGAATATTGGAGTTCCACTGTATATAATATATATATATATATATATATATATATATATATATATATATATATATATATATATATATATATATATATATATATATATATATATATTATATATATATATATATATATATATATATATATATATATATATATATATATATATATATATATATATATATATATATATATATATATATATATATATATATATATATATATATATATATATATATATATATATATATATATATATATATATATATATATATATATATATATATATATATATATAATATATATATATATAATAATATATATTATATATATATATATCAGGGTTGGTGATTTTTTTTATTTTTTTTAAAAATCAAAAAAATCAAAAAATCAATGATTTTTTTGATTTTTTTGATTTATTTGATTTTTTTTAAAAATAATAAAAAAAAATTTTTTATTTGTTTTATTTTGTCATATTTTTTGATACATAATGATATAACAGATATATTAGTTCTTTCTTACTGTGTTAAAAAACTTTAAAGTAGTTTATATATTAGAAATATAACTTCCTTAATATTTGGTTCAAGATTTCATATAGGGTAATACAAGAATCTGATCTTCATTAATATAATTTATCCAATATAGAACTGTTAGAGTTTAGAATTCCTAATATATATTCAATCAAATCTTCAACAAAATTTTATTGAGCTTTAATCTAATGCAATTTGAGGTTATAGACAAAAGAGAAAACAGAAAAGACAATTCCTTTTAATTTTCAACCATTTAAATTTTTATACAACATTATAAGAAAAAAACAATATTCCTCTATATAAATTATAAAAGAAAGAAAATTAAAAAAAAAAAAAAAAAAAAAAAAAAAAAAAAAAAAAAAAAAAAAAAAAAAAAAAATATATATATATATATAATATATATATATATATATATATATATATATATATATATATATATATATATATATATATATATATATATATATATATATATATATATATATATATATATATATATATATATTATATTTTTTTTTTTTTTTTTTTTTTTTTTTTTTTTGCAAGTTATGTATTTAATTTATGGATTAATGATTATGCATCAAAAGTGCTTAAATTTTCTTTCTTTTATAATTTGTATATAGAGGAATATTGTTTTCTTATAATGTTGTATAAAAATTTAAATGGTTGAAAATTAAAAGGAATTGTCTTTTCTGTTTTCTCTTTTGTCTATAACCTCAAATTGCATTAGATTAAAGCTCAATAAAATTTTGTTGAAGATTTGATTGAATATATATTATTAGGAATTCTAAACTCTAACAGTTCTATATTGGATAAATTATATTAATGAAGATCAGATTCTTGTATTACCCTATATGAAATCTTGAACCAAATATTAAGGAAGTTATATTTCTAATATATAAACTACTTTAAAGTTTTTTAACACAGTAAGAAGGAACTAATATATCTGTTATATCATTATGTATCAAAAAATATGACAAAATTTAAAAAAAAAAAAAAAGTTTTATTATTTTTTTTAAAAAAATCAAAAAAAATCAATTGATTTAATCAACTGATTAAATCAATTTGATTTAAATCAATGCCAACCCTGATATATATATATATATATATATATATATAATATATATATATATATATATATATATATATATATATATATATATATATATATATATATATATATATATTAGGGAGGGAGCGATAACAAAATTTTTACTGATACCTAAAAATTTACAGGTATCGATACCCAATACCTGAAAATATACCAATGCTGATACTTTATCCATTCATATACCAAAATTTTTACTGATACCGATATTAAGATTTTCAAATTCACCAATACAGATACCTGAAAATATACCGATACTTACCGATGCCGATACCGATACTTCACTCCATCCTTTATATATATATATATATATATATATATATATATATATATATATATATATATATATATATATATATATATATATATATATAATATATATATATATATATATATATATATATAAAATACCCTATGTAGGTCCATGTATATATTGCATATAGAGTAATGGGTATTTTTATTTTAAGGTAATTTTTGTTTAATTGTATCAAGGTATGTTTTTTTTTTTGTTTTTTTTTCACACATCACCATATATTCACTAGCATAGCCTTATTCTAGGACTGGGTGTTAGTCTCTTGGAAGTTTACTTAAATAAAAAAAATGTTATTTCACCATCCATGGAAGTACAAACAATTGGTGTTTTTCCCATTGCATTAAATTCTTGAAATTAGTAAGATTGCATTCGTCTTCTTAAGCCGAATTAAACTATATACATACACTTATAGGGTTATGGTAAATGGTCTTCAAGTTATACCTCTTTCAAGTAACAGGGTGGTTGGCCTCAACTTCCAAATCTTTAACCACCTCCGCTAACTTTTAAAGTATTGGTCATAGAAAGTTATAATTTGGAGAAATGGTATAAAAGTTTACTGTAAACCAAATTAATGCCAAATCTGGGACATACTTAATTTTTTTTTTTTTCCTGCAGTGATTTGTCCTGGAATGTCCCACTGATGACAGAAGAATTTTATTTATTTCCCTTCTTTAAAGTACATTAGCCAACAAATATCTAAGTGCACCTTCAAACTCTAATGACAGTGAATGGCTAATTAGTATGGAAGGAATAAGTCCTCAGAAATATGTTGACATTTTTGAATTTTAATCTTGGATTTTTTTTTATAATAAATACTAAAGTTTTCA
>SEYY01010939.1:15000-28282 GCA_009176605.1 Armadillidium nasatum
TACTTATTCCTGGTTGGGAGCTTGATTGCCTTTTCCTGGTTGGGATCTTTTGGTAGCTTGATACCTATTCCTTGATTGGGAGAGCATCTATACCTCAAATTGAACATATCCCTTGATGGGAGTTTCCATCCCTTGTTGAGAAAAGACTCTTTTGGGAGATTTTTCCCTGATTATACACATAATCTTGTGTGCATCTTACCTCGAAACATCTAAAGTTCTCTAAAGTGAAGTGATTGTGCATATTCTAATTTTATTCTTGGAAAAAGACAAGTGTAAACCAACTAATCTTAGGAAAGGAACTTTACAAATTAGTGTAATTTTTGGTGTAATATCTTCATCCTTATCATGAAGGTTAGCACCTCTTTTTAAATTTTTGTGTTATAAAGTAAAAGACTAAAAATAAGTCTTATATTCTTGTGATTTATTTTTTTTTGTAGAAACAAACAGTGAATTAATTTTATAAAGGTCATTTTACCTTTATTTACAAAAGCCAAAATATATATTTATATATTATTTATAAATTTCCATTTCATATAAATCTATCTTGAATTAATATATATTTTTGTGTGTGCCTCTTGCCATATTTGAGTGTAAGCGCAGTGAATCAGTGAGTGAATTGGTATAATATTTTCATTACTCTTAATAAATATATAAATTAGGTTATAGATATATATATATATATTATATATATATATGGTGTATTAAGGTTTAGGTGATTGTTATCATCATTATTATCATCCCTATATATATATATATATTATCCATTATTAAATTATTTTTTTATAACTTTTATTCTTTTTCCCCGCATGTAAGAGTAAGTTCTTTTTGAGGAGTCAAATTCCTGTACTGTACACAAGGTAAATATAAATATAACAGTTCCTCTAATACTTTCGCTTGCATGTGTGGGCATCATTATTTGTTCTAATTCTATATTTTTTTTTTTTTTCTTGCTTGAGTGTTGTGTCGCATGTTTCCCTAACTTTAAGAAGCTTACCTCCTCTTCTGCTTTTGTGACTTGGTTTCAAGAGCCTATCCTATTTATCATCTCATCAATCATTTCTTTGGAGTTAGCACTGGTACGTAAAACCTATATTTTTTTTTTGGTATAAGTTCAGAGACAGTTGTAACTGTAGAAAGTTATTGAAACTTTCCTTTGGGGATATTGTTTGTTCCCAAATTGTGTGAGAGCTACATTTAGTCACTTGACTCTCGTAATCAATATTCACCATAACTTTACTTTAAACCCCCAGTTAAAATTATAACAATATATATATATATATATATATATATATATATATATATATATATATATATATATATATATATATATATACTATATTTATTCCGCATAATACCACATCCGCGGATAGTAAAAAATACCTCTAATATATATATATATATATATATATATATATATATATATATATATATATATATATATATATATAATATATCACAAGACGTAATCCGGGTGGACTATCGTCTGTTCTTGTGAGCCCGGGAATTCGTTAAATCTTTTAAATATATGTCTAGGGGTGATTTAAATATCTGTAAAATATATTTTTTAAAATTATTATTTTTATTAAATTTTTAAAGAAATTTTGTTTCCTTTAAAGAAATTACTTCTTTACTTAGGAAATACTTCAACTTAGGAATTCAACTTCTCCTATTTATTGACTTTTCTCTCTCTGGAGGTATTGAACTTCTCCTATTATTTATTTACTTTTTCAAGGAGGAACTTTACTTCTCCTAATTTATTTAATTAAATTCTTTCAGGAGGAATCCTACTTCTCCTTTTATTCTTCTCTGGAAGTATTCGACTTCTCCAATCTATTTGTTCTTTCAGGAGGAATCCTACTTCTCCTATTATTCTTCTCTGGAGGTATGGAATTCTCCAATACTTATCCAATTTCTTCTAGGAGGAATTCTACTTCTCCTATTCTCTTAATTCTTCAGGAATTCTACTTCTCCTATATTCTTCTCAGGAGGTATTCTCTTCGACTTCTCCAATACTTATTCAAATCTTCTCTTCTAGGAGGAATTCTACTTCTCCTATTTCTCTTAATTTTTTAGGAGGAATTAATTCTATCTTCTCCTCCTATCTCTTTTTAATTCTTCAGGAGGTATTTAACTTCTTCCTATCTATTTAACTTCTATTCAGGAGGTATTCAATTCTTATTACTTCCTTTTGCCGTTTGGTTTCTCTCTTTTAGATTACGATCATGTGAAATGACCCCCATAAATAAGGTCACACGCTTAAGTATCTCACTTCTTTAACTAAGATACTATTATAATTTATGTATCGCGTGAATTATATACAAATATTCTTACATTGAACTAATCTTAATATGTTCACACTGCATTCGAAATTTCATTCGTTAATTACTAACAATAAGTGTGAAGTTCAAAATCGTAACAATGGAGTGTCTTCCATTGTTACATATATATATAATATATATATATATAATATATATATATATATATATATATATATATATATATATATATATATATATATATATATATATACGTTTAAATGTACTAAAAGGTTTTACAAAAAAGAAAGCTTCTTTCATCAAGTGTCCATTATTTAACCTTACAATATATAGATAAAATAAGAATCACTGTAATTTTAAAAAAAGTGAAAAAATGTGATATTTGTACTTATTAAATTGCTTATATTTTCTAAACCAAGCCAAAGCCAAAAATAAATCATTAAAAAAATTAAAATATACATATATAACAATAATTCAGCAAAGTTTGAAAAAAATCGAAGAAAGGTTTTTTTTTCAAGGTCAAGGTCACCAATAGGTCAAATTTTTTATTTGACCTCCGAAGTCAAAATCATCTAAATAAATGTTGTACCGCTATTCAAGATCTTTTAAATGGTCTTTACACGATGCTTCTAAGTGCCATAGAAGCCGAGATATTGTATTTTGACCTCGGACTACTCTCTGAAAATTGACATTTTTGACCAAAGTTTCAAAGGTCATATTTTCTGAACCGTATGAGCTAGAGACCTGCAATAAACGCCATTCATATTTTCTCAACAAGATCTGTTAGTGTGCCATTTTTCATAAAAATCGAAAGGGGTCACGGAAAAAATTGCCAAATTTAAGTTGAAGTGACTTGGAATGACCCATATATATATGTTGGTTAGGGCTGTCTTATATGTAAATTCTTATTAATATATTTTAATCTATGAGAGAATTATTCACCTTGGTGTTAAATTCTTACTGGTATATATATAACAATTATTTTGGACAACAGTTTTCAAAGGATTTCTTTGGTGAGTAGGTTCTTCTTTAGCCAATCATATAACCGAAATCTAATTCTAATGACAGTAAATTTTCTTTTCACTAAGTAATATGGTTGACAGCTTCTCCTGGGGAGGAACAGTTTTCGACATATCATTTTTCTGGGAAGAGAAACTTGACAGTTTTTATTCAGGAACAAAGCAGCAAGTCCTCTTCTGAGAACAAGAACCTCATCATTATCAAAGAGTGAGTCACTCTTGTCTTGCTTTAGCGGTTATTAATGTAACAATATATATATATATATATATATATATATATATATATATATATATATATATATATATATATATATATATATATATATATATATATATATATATATATATATATATATATATATATAATAGTAATAATTCAATCTGGCACGAACCTCTCTATTTTACACCATAATGAAAATATGAAGTCAAAATATGTTTAAATGTCTCCTGAACAAAACTTTCTTTCACAGAAGAG
This sequence comes from Armadillidium nasatum, assembly GCA_009176605.1. Classification (NCBI taxonomy): domain Eukaryota; kingdom Metazoa; phylum Arthropoda; class Malacostraca; order Isopoda; family Armadillidiidae; genus Armadillidium; species Armadillidium nasatum. The sequence goes on from SEYY01010939.1 coordinate 18,771, forward strand.
AAATATAAATACATAAAAAACTATTAAAAAAAAAAAAAAACTGATATTTTTACTCTGGATGGCAAAGCAACTGTTCTTCGACTGGCCTTCGTTTGTACAAAAATAGGAAAACCAATTGAATACCAGGTTGCCATATTTGTCCTTCGACTTTTCTACTATTTTCTGCAATGTACTGTAATACAACCTTCGATATATAGAAGTATCGAAATACCAATGCAAATTTTTTGACATTTGTATTATTATTTAGCTTTCATTTCATTTACACTTATTATTATTATTATTATTATTATTATTATAATTTAATTTTCTAGCGTAGTTAGTTCGACTTGTCATAACCTGAATGACTGAAGTTTGCTGTGTGATACAGTCCTAACTGATTGATGGATCATTGCCAATGCATACAGGCCTACTGCCATATTACACCTTTTATATATATATATATATATATATATATATATATATATATATATATATATATATATATATATATATATATATATATATATATATATATATATATATATATATATGGCATATGTTTATATGGCAGTAGGCCTTATCTAATGGCAATGTTCCTTCAATCAATTAGGCCTGTATCACACGGCAAACTTCAGTCGTTCAGGTTATGATAAGTCGAACTAAGAAGGCTAGAAAACTAAATAATAATAATAATAATAATAATAATAATAATAATAATAATAATAATAATAATAATAATAATAATAATAATAGGCATAAATGAAATGAGCTAAATAATAATAATGCTGGAAAGAAGTTTCATTTTATTTTTCTTACCAAAATGAAATAACAGGTAAAAATAAAATTGTAAAGTTCTGGAATTTAGTAGTTACTTTATTGTTTAAATTTGAAACAAAAATAAGAAAGTTCTAAAAAGTTGTAAAATTTAAGAAGACAGTAAGAGATAAAACAAGAGTAAATAAAAAGGAGGAAATATAGAAATAAACATCATCAGATTAAAAACAGTATAAGAAGACTTAAGCTTGTTGTCCCAATTTTGGGTAAGTAGGAAAAGGAATAAATTTTTGTTTTAGTATAACAAATTCAAAAGAGAACATTGTAAACAAAATCAAAATATAAAGAATAAATTTATTAAAAATCTAAATATAATGTAAAGAATAAATTAGAAAAAAATTAGATTACAATAAATCAAATTACATTAAATATATTAAGTTATAAAATAAGTAACTTATAAGAAAGTAAAATTTAAAGTAACTTGCTAAAAGAAATAGAAGATAAAATGCTTATTTAGTTTAAAGACTTAAGTTAAGAATACAAGTAATTTTTTGTTTGCTTAATTTTTGAAGGAACCAGACTGGGGAGCAGAAGACCCCAAACTGAACAAAGGTAGATGATTTGTAAAACTGGTTGATGATATCAAGATCCATTCTCATTATTAACAAATTACTTCATACACGTTATTTAGAAATCATCCTTAAAGGAGATTGAATTGGCATTGAAGAATAATTAATCATACTCTTTAGAAGAGACCAAAGATTCTGCACTTTTAAAGAATGGTCAGTTCCAAGGTATAAAGTACAATCTTAACTATGCAATTTCATAATTTGCCTTTTTATTGAATGTTCTTAATAATTCAGATAAGTCTTTTCCCATTTGTAAATCAAGTGGAAGATCATCTTTACTATTAATTAAAACAAGTCTTGATGTTTAAAAGATTTATTTCATATTATTAATTTTTTATTAATGAATTTTTATTTCCATAAATCTTAATAAATATTATTTATCGTTATCATTAATCATTTAATATTTTAAATGCTATTATCATTATTATTTATTTTGTCTGCACTTTAATTGGCTAGGATTCTCATTCATGTTAATATAATTCAATTTTTGAGAAAAGAACAAATAGTTATACCTGATATGATTAAAAGTTTAAATAAGTTAGTTAGTTGAGACCTCTTAATTTAATTGTTAGGTGTAGGTATATATATATTTGTAAAGCTAATCGGTAAATAAATAATTTTTATATTCATCTTTTTCTTGATACAAATTTTGTGATTTTCATATTTTGGTGGATCCCCTTGTAAGAGTCATAGAGGGCACAATTTTTGGTGAGTACATCTTGTTTCCTGTTTTTCTCCAATCTTGGAGGAGTTATTTTACTGATTCGTATAATCCTTTTCACCTAGCAGCTGAGCTGGTCTCCTTGAGGACTGGGGATAAACAGTCACATAATTTACATCTTATACAGAACAAAGATAGTCTCAGAGTCTAACCAGGCTGCACAGAGATGCTTTGAAAGTGACAAAGACTGCCTGGAAGGCAGGAAGAAGAAAATTGCTGTCACTTCTCATGTAAGTAAAACTCTCTTACAATACAAATGTCAAAAATTTGCATTGATATATCGATGTTTCCATATATTGATATTATATTCGATCTGGCATGATACCTTTCTCTCCCTCTCTCTCTAAAAAGAGAGAGAGAAAATGGAATTAAACTGAGAATTAAATAAAGTAAAAGAGAAAATGGAACTAAAAGGAACCAAAGTAAAAAGAGAATATATATATATATATTTTTTTTTTTTTTTTTTTTTTTATATCTCCTCCGGTGGGCAAAGGCCCAAGGCCTACCAATATCCACCGGAGTTGGGAAGCAATCAGATTCGGGGTCGCTAATGGCCGACGTGACCCGATACACGGCGTTTAAAAGTGTGCAAGTCAAAGGAAGTTGGGAAAACAGATAAAGGAAGTGTGTTCCAGACTTTACCAGTAGAGTACATGTAAGATTGAGCATAGCGGTTAAGTCTGGGGTCGGAGAGTTGGACAGAGAAAGGATGAGACTGTGTAGAAAGACGTGTCGCACGAGCCCTTCTCAGTGGAGGAGGTATGCGACGTGAGAGTTCAGAAGAGCAATGTCCGTTGTAATAGCGATAGTAAAGAGAGAGTGACGCAACAATTCGACGGGAAGAAAGAGATTGGAGAGAGTTAGTAAGAGCAGGAGAGTTGATAAGACGAAAAGCCCTAGACTCCACCTTTTCAAGATGAGCTGTATGTGTGGACCCACCCCAGATATGCGAGGCGTACTCCATACAGGGGCGAACAACACCCCTATACAGAGCAAGCAACTGGGGTGGCGTAAAAAAAACTACGAAGGCGCCACAGAACACCCAACCTCTTAGAAGCTTGTTTAGAGAGAGAAATAATGTGATCTTTCCAAGAAAGATCACGAGAAAAAGAAACACCGAGAATATTGAGAACAGATGAAGGTTTGAGTTGAGTGTTTTCGAAGAAGATGTCATAGTTGTGTGGAAGATTGTGTCGAGTAGAAAGATGGAGGAATTGAGTTTTTGAGGCATTGAAAACGACCATGTTTTCTCTGCCCCAATTTGAAATGAGAGATAGATCAGAGGTCAGTTGCTCCAAGGCAGTCCTTCTTGCGTCTAATAACTGCTGTTGGGAGGGACGTCTTTCAAATTGAAAGGAATAATGAAGGGTGGAATCATCGGCATAGGAGTGTATAGGAGACGAAGTAATAGAGAGAAGATCATTGATGAAAATTAGAAAAAGAGTTGGAGAAAGGACAGATCCTTGAGGAACACCACTATTTATAGATTTATAGGAGGAAGAACGGTGGCCGTCTACAACAGCTGCTATAGAACGACCAGAAAGGAAATTAGATAGGAAGGTCACAGAGAGAAGGATAGATTCCGAAAGAGGGAAGTTTGGAAATCAAAGCTTTGTGCCAGACTCTATCGAAAGCTTTCGATATGTCTAGCGCCACAGCGAAAGATTCACCGAAACCCCGAAGAGCGGAGGACCAAGAGTCAGAAAGTAGGGAAAGAAGATCACCAGTAGAACGTCCTTTACGAAAGCCATACTGGCGATCAGAGATAAGATTGGAAGAATTGAGATGTTTCCAAATCTTCCTGTTAAGGATAGATTCGAAAACTTTAGAAAGGAACGGAGGTTAAAGAAATTGGACGATAGTTAGAGGGTTGAGAAGGGTCCCCCTTCTTCGGTACAGGTTGAATGAGAGCACGTTTCCAACAAGAAGGGAAGATCGAAGTAGAAAGGCAAAGACGAAATAGTTTACCAAGGCAGGGTGCAAGCTCAGAAGCACAAGTTTTGAGAACCGCAGGAGGAATACCATCAGGACCATACGCCTTCTTAGTGTTAAGCTCAGAGAGAGCAGAAATGACATCTTTAGAAGAAATTACAATGTTAGGCATAAATGAGTTGGAGGGGGTTGTAGGAGGAGGAATAGCTTCGGAATCGTCCAAGGTAGAGTTAGAGGCAAAAGTTTGGGAGAAGAGTTCAGCTTTAGTAGAAGGTAAAATGGCAGTTGTGCCATCAGAAGAGACTAGAGGAGGGAAAGAGGAAGAAGCAAAGTTAGAGTTGACATTTTTTGCGAAATGCCAGAAAGGACGAGATGAAGAAGAACCAGAAAGATTATTGCATTTGCGGCGGAGAAAAGAGTTTTTGGTATCTCGAAGAATAGATTTTGCACGATTCCGGGATGAAATATAAGTAGCATGAGTTTCAGGAGTTTGAAGACGACGGTAATCTCTGAAGGCAGTATCCCTGCGGCGGATAGCGCGAGAACAAGCAGAGTTAAACCAAGGTTTGTTAGGTTTTAGTAGAAGGGAAAGAATATGGAATGTACGCTTCCATGCCAGAGAGAATCACCTCGGTTATACGCTCGGCACACTCCGAGGGACCCCTCCCACGAAAGCAATAATCATTCCATGGGAAATCAGAGAAGTACAACCGCAAGTCTGACCAGTTAGCAGCACCGAAGTGCCACAGACGTCTCCTCGCCGAAGGCGGGGGCCGTTCTTGCGGAAGACTTGAAGAGACAGAACAAGATACGGAGATAAGAAGGTGATCGGATGAACCCAGAGGAGGAAAGAGTTTAACAGTATAAGGAGAAGGATTAGAGGTTAGGAAAAGATCAAGTATGTTGGGTTCATCACCAAGACGGTCAGGGATACGGGTAGGGAGTTGCACCAACTGCTCAAGGTTGTTCTGGATAGAAAAGTTGAAGGCGAGTTCACCGGCTGGAGATTGAGAACTAGAGGAAAGCCATTGGCGGTGGTGAACATTGAAATCACCTAAAATGATGATTTCAGAGAAAGGAGAAGAGGATAGAATGTGCTCTATTTTGGAGTTTAAATAGTCGAAGAATTTTTTTATAGTCAGTAGAATTAGGAGATAAATAGACAGAACAAATAAATTAGTAGTAGAATTGCAAGAGAGCTTAAGCCATAAGGTAGAAAATTCATGAGACTCCAAATCAGAGACACGAGAGCAAATAACATCGTTGCGCACATATGCGCAACAACCGCCTTTGGCTGAAAATTGAGGATAGAGACAGTAGGAGGTAACAGAATAAGGTTTGCTGTCAGCACACTCAAGCACCTGAGTTTCGGTTAGAAATAAGAGATGAGGTTTAGAAGAAGAGAGATGGTGTTCGACAAAGGGGAAATTAGAAAAAAGACCGCGAATGTTGCAGAAATTAATGAAAAAAAGACCGTGCATCGGGGCAAGCCGGACGCCGGGTCATGGCGGCACCATCCCCATCATCGGAGGCCGCCAACTCCCAAGTGATGATGGGGTGAGGGGTGGAGGTTGAGGGGCATTCTTTGGATGCCGCCCCTCTAAGCATCTCCGAGGCAGCTGTTGGTTTCGCCATTTTATTTGTTTTGTTTTAGGTAATGTAAGAGTAAGTGCATGTAAAATGTGGGAACATGTGAAGAATTGGGGTGGAGAGGTATTTGGAGCATAGACACTCCAGTGTGAGGCGGGGGTACGCTAGAGAACCCCCTGAGAAGGTGAAACGCGAAAAGGAACGAACCAAAGGGCAACGGAGTGAAACGGAATAGTCTAACCCATCCTATCACTCCGTGGGTTATGCCCAATGGGGGGTACTTGCATCGCTTCGGACGGCGCTACGTCCTCCCCCTATAATATATATATATATATATATATATATATATATATATATATATATATATATATATATATATATATATATATATATATATATATATATATATATATATATATATTGTAAGGAATTTTTCCTTATACCTAGATCTCATACTCATTTATTCTAATATGTTTTATTAACATATGTCATCAAGCATGCTTTTTCTATGATTTCAGATATTTTTCATGAGTAATGTTTTGTTTTGATATTGCTTTGGCTTTTATATTCATTATTCATACTTCCTAATCTAGCTCTTATTTGCTTATTTACATGAGTTTGTATATATATATATATATCAAGTGTTTTCCTGGATAAACTAAGGTATGGATTTTTTTTACTTTTACTTAATGTATCTATTCTGGTAAACTCAACTAAATGATTAATTATGATTTAATTATTCATAAAGGACTCCAATTCTCTAATTTGACGTGGTATTGAATATTTCTTCAAAAAGAGACAAATAAAGACCTCAATTTAATTGAGGTAAGTTAGGTTTAGTTTTTTTTTATAGGTTCTATCAGCATTATCATGTACATAAAGTATTATATTAATAATTAGTTATAAAAATTAGTTTTTATAAAGTTCAAAAGAACTATAACTATATATATATTATAGGTCCATGGTCAGGAGACCTAGTATACAACAGATTTCCGTGGTCAGGGAGCGTTTGTTTTTCCCAGATTTCCATGGTCAGGAGGCTTATTATACCACATATATCCATGGTCAGGGAGCGTTTGTTTTCCCCATCTCATATATCCGTGGTCAGGAAACCTGTGTTTGTTTCCCCATCTCATATAGGACTCTATCCATATTCATACATCCGTGTTTGTATGATTTTCCAGTAACCTTCATAATTCTACTAACTTGAGGAACCTTAATTGATTATATTTGTTGTAATCGTTGTAATCATCACCAAAAGTACCAAGACTTTATTTGTGGTGTGTTTAAGATTTTTTTTTTTAACGCTCTCTATTATCACCTCTGAAAGTATAAATAACATTATCAGTGTTTTATACTAAAACATTTCAAGTGTAAAGTGCAGTGTTAATCCTATTGTTCCTTGACAAACAAGGATTTTTGTGAAACCAAAGACATTAATCTGATAAGGTTTTTCTCATATAAAGGACCAAAAATGAAGGTGAAGTAAATTATTTACTTTAAAAATTAATAGAATTAAATATTATTGAAATATATATATATATATAGCATCACTATAAAAACATTAATTTATATTGAAAATATTATTTATTATTGGTATTATCTTTGTGTGAATCTTATAATATTTGTATATTAGCGCAATGAATCAGTGAGTATATGTATAAATTACACTATTTTCTTTTGCAAATGAACTAAAAAGGTTTATAGGTTTACATTATATTAAGGTTATTAAACATTATTCTTGTTTTCACCGCCACCCTAAATATATATATATATATATATATATATATATATATATATATATATATATATATATATATATATATATATATTGTTTATTTATTATACTTTATTAAATCATTTTTTTTTTAACTTTTATTCTTTTTTTTTCCCCGCATGTAAGAGTAAGTTCTTTTTGAGGAGTCAAATTCCTGTACTGTACACAAGGTAAATATAAATATAACAGTTCCTCTAATACTTTCGCTTGCATGTGTGGGCATCATTATTTGTTCTAATTCCATATTTTTTTTATTTTTCTTGCTTGAGTGTTGTGTCGCATGTTTCCCTAACTTTAAGAAGCTTACCTCCTCTTCTGCTTTTGTGACTTGGTTTCAAGAGCCTACCTATTTATCATCTCATCAATCATTTCTTTGGAGTTAGCACTGGTACGTAAAACCTATATTTTTTTTTTTTTTCTTATTTTTGGTATAAGTTCAGAGACAGTTTGACTGTAGAAAGTTATAGAAACTTTCCTTTGGGGATATCGTTGTTCCCAAATTGGTGTGAGATCTACATATTGGTCAACTGACCCTCGTAATCAATAATCACCATAACTTTACTTTAAACCCCCAGTTAAAATTATAACATTGGTAGCAGAGCGTAGTTTCTACACTACAGTTCTGTTGTCTTTGTTCTGTTACCAATTATTGTTGGTTGTAATTAACATCCACTATAATTAATAACCACTGTAATTTGTAACCACTAGCTAACTAGTGAGTTTGTTAGGATAGTATTTATTTTATATTACGTACCAGTATACCAGTATTAGTTTTCTGATTTGTTGTGTGTTTCATACTTATATATTAAAATAATGTCCACTGAAAATTTAGAAACGATGGAAGGAAAGGAATGCGGTACAGGCGCTGAAACTGTTCCAATAACTATGACTTTAAAAACTGACACTAATGTTGACACATCTAATGTTGTAAGTAATCCTTCTACTAGTATTTCCATGCTTTTGACTCAACAAAGTTGGGTACCACCAATGACATCATTGGAGTTTTCCCAGTCTAATGTAAATTGGTCAAACACTGTTCAAAGTTCTCTAGCATATCCATTTCCTATTAGTTCTAATTTACCTTTATTTACAACTGCAACTTCTAATATTTCAGCTCCTATTGATCCTAGAGTAACTTCTTCTATTCCACCTCTATCACAACAGCAAACCATTTAATGTACAACTGCCAAATATGCCTACACAACCGCTACCTCAAACTCAGCCTATTCAAACTTCACCTACTTATACATTAGTTGATTCGAGGATTATGAATGAACTATTGTCCCAAAATCGAGAACTAATAGCTCAAAATCAGCAGATGCTACAGACTCTATCTCAACTAGTTCAGCAACTTGCACTCCAAAAGAAACCCACTAAAATGATCCCTCTAGGTAAATATAAATTGGAAGACGGAGAGACTTTTCCCCAATTCCTCACCAGATTTGAAGAATATGTTAAAACTATGTACCCACAGTCTTCTACAGATGAATGGAGAACTTACCTTGGTTTACATCTAGAAGGACATATTAAGACTGTATATGATCTTCTTAATGAAAAATAACTCTGGATATACTATTATAGTCTTATGAACTTACACAATGGTTTAATAAATATATTTCAAAGCAAAACAAAACTGATCAGACAAATTTTGAAAATGCAGTAATGGATTATAATGAAACCATCCCCTTGTTTGCTCTGCGTTTGCAAGGGTTAGCAGAGAAAGCTTTCCCTACCGCAGAAATTGAAACCTTAATGATCCTTAGAGAAAAATTAATCAATAGTTTACCTCTACATATCCAGCAAACAGTAAAATCACATGTCATGATTTGTGAAATGTCCAGAAGAGAGGAAATATCTTGGGATGATTTAGTCAATATAATTGATCAAATCTATACTAATTATCAAACCCAAGAACTACCACAAAGGTCTTATCCTATACAAACTCCAAATAAAGTAACAAATAAAACCACCATCCCAGAATTAATTGATCTAACTAATTTCCAACCTCAAATGACACCACCCCAACACCAGTTGGAATTACAACCCAAAATAATGTAGTTCCTAATAAATCTAATAATAATCAATATCCTGTGATGGCTCAACCCCCTAC
>SEYY01010940.1:0-5000 GCA_009176605.1 Armadillidium nasatum
CTTCCTTTAGTTTTTTCTGATGTCCACAACAGCATTTTACCTTCTATTAAAGTGAACTCTTCCTTCAACTTTTGCTTCTAACTCACCCTTAGACAATTCCGGAGCTATTCCCCTCCTTCAACCCCATCGAACTCTTTTATGCCTAAAATTAGAATTTCTTTTTAAAGATGTCATTTCTGCCTCTCTTCCTTAATACTAAAAGGCGTATGGTCCCGATGGTATCCTCTGTGGTTCTCAAAACTTGTGCTTCTGAGCTTCCCCGCTTGATAACTATTTCGTCTTTGTCTCTCTACTTCAACCTTCTTCTTGCTGGAAACGTGCGCTCATTCAGCCTGTGCCGAAAAGGGGGACCCCTCTCAACCCTACAACTACCGTCCTTTTCTTTGACCTCCGTTCTCTCTAAATTTTCGAAACTATCCTTACAAGGAAGATCTGGAAACATCTCAATTCTTCTAATCTTATCTCAGATCACCAGCATGGCTTTCTAAAAACCTCTACTGGTGATCTTTCCCTCTCTGCTCTTGGTCTTCCACTTTTCGGCATTTCGGTGAATCTTTTGCTCTGGCGCTGGACATATCGAAAGCCCTCGATAGAGTCTGGCACAAAGCTTTGATTTCTAAACTTCCCTCTTTCGGTATCTATCCTTCTCTCTGGGACCTTCTCATTAATTTACTTTCCTTACATTCTATAGCAGCTGTTGTAGACGGCCACCGTTCTTCTTTTAAATCTATTAATAATGGTGTTCCTCAGTGTTCTATCCCCAACACTGTTTTTGCTTTTCATTAATGACCTTCTCTCTATTACCTCATCTCCTATCCACTCATATGCTGATGACTCCACCCTTCATTGCTCCTTCCATTTTGAAAGACTCCCCACTCAACAGCAGTTGATAAACTTTAGAAGGGTAGCCTTTGACCAGTTAACCTCTGATCTTTCATGTATTTCAATTTAGGGCAGAGAAAACATGGTTGTTTAAAATGCCTCAAAAACAAAATTCCTCCATCTCTCCACTTAACACAATCTTCCACACAACTTGAAATCTTCTTCGAAACACACAACTTAAACCTTCATCTGTTCTTAATATTCTTGGCGTATTCCTTTTCTCGTGATCTTTCTTGGAAACATCACATTACTTCTCATTCTAAACAAGCTTCTAAGAGGTTGGGTGTTCTGACGCGCCTTCAGAATTACTTCACGCCACCCCAGTTGCTTGCTCTGTACAGGGGTGTTGTTTTCCCTTGTATAGAGTATGCGTCGCACATCTGATGTGGTTCCACTCATACAGCTATCCTTGAGAAGATGGAGTCTAGGGCTTTTCGTCTCATCAAGTCTCCTGCTCTTACTAACTCTCTTCAATCTCTTTTTGCCCATCGAATAGTTGCGTCACTCTCTCTTTACTATCGTTATTACAATGGACACTGCTCTTCTGAACTCTCTCATCGCATACCTCCTCCATTGAGAAGAGCTCGTGCGACACGCCTTTCTACACAGTCTCATCCTTTCTCTGTCCAACTTTTGACCCCAGACTTAACCGCTATGATCAATCTTACATATACTCTACTGGTAAAGTCTGTAACACACTCCCTTTATCTATTTTCCCAACTTCCTTTGACTTGCATACATTCAAACGCCGTGTATCTGGACATGTTGGCCTCCTTTGATCAGGATAAGATTTTCCCAACTCCGGTGGAATTTGGTAGGCCTCTGGCCTTTGCCCACCGGAGGATATATATATATATATATATATATATATATATATATATATATATATATATATACTATATAATATATATATATATATATATATATATATATATATATATAATATATATATATATATATATATATATATATATATATATATATATATATATGTATATATATATATATATATATATATATATAATCATAATTCATTCACTCAATCATACACATACAAGCATAAACATATATCCAGCCACTCAACTTCAGCCACTCTTTTTCAGGTTGCTAACCTTAGCTATTTTTCTTAACAAACTTTTCTACCGTTTCACGATTCGTACCTTTTAGCATTTTAAGGTCATCATACCTTTCCTTTTGAATATCCCAACTTCATCACTTTCGCGTACTCAAACCTTTTCCGCTTAAAGATCCCTATACCTTCACTTTAGAACTTCTCAATCTTTTCATTTCGCATATCCAGGCCATAAGTTTCTTAATGATCTAACACCTTCTCCATTTTAAGTTTCAGCTTTTCACATTTCGTCAAAAGTGCAGAGTTCAAATCTACGACTGCGAGATTTCGAACTGCAAACTTATCTGAAGCTATTTTTCATTAAAATTCTGTCCTTCTATGACATCATAAGCATAACAGCTACTTTATTTCATAAAAAAATATGTTATAAACATGCGATTGTATATTTCATAAATGTGGCGTTGATTTAATAATACAGCTCATTGTATAAGCAACAATTCATATGTAATCTTTATTCTTTTTAATTTTTCATTTGAAATTTTATTGTTTTTCATTTTTATTTTGTAAGTTTTTAAACTTTTTACTCTTTTAATTTGTTTATTTCAAGTTTTATTTTAAATTTTAGAGTTTCAATTCGAATATTTATTTTTATTTTTATTTCATTTCGTTTTTTTTTCATTTTTATTTTCTACACTTTAATGTTTTATTTGAATTTTTATTACTTTTTATTTTTAGTCGGTAAGTTTTGAACATTTTTTTTTATATTGTTTTTCTTTTTTATTTTGTAAGTTTTCAATTTTTTTAACGTTTTTAACCTCATTTTGTGCAGTAAAGTACGTAATGCGTATAAGGGCTCAGTCATGGCCAAATTCACTGACTCACACAATCACATACACATTTATTCGTATACATAGAAATTATGGCCAACCAAAAGCAGTTATTTTAAAATTTTACCATTACACCCACTGTTATACTTAACACATCAAAACAAAATTCATGTGTACTTCTTCTAACAAACATATCACACTCATTTAAAGCCATTGATCCACCCATCTAAAATATACTTATATATACTTTCCCTAACACAAACGGAAGGTCTTTCTTTACACTATATTCATGCTTTCTCACTGCATTCAAACATTTCTACAACACTTATCAAAGACATTGTGTGCGTTTCTGCTCTAAGTCTCTCGGTAAGCGTCATAAATCTAAACATTTAACCTAACTTTTATCACTAATGCATGAATGAATGTATGCTAGTATCTATCTGACATACAAATTACAGAACTTTACATTCATTGTTCAACCAAAACTATTCAATATATAATTTGAACCTCCATGATCACCCATATAATATATAATTAATTGATCCTTCATATACATTTCTCATCCTAAGTTCAGCAAATTTTACTTTAAAACTCAATATGCAATCTAACTTTTAAGACTTAAGCATGATCGAAGACATGCTGATATCTTAACATACATTTCAAACTCTATTCACTTCAACCAAAATCTTAATCTCCATATACAACCTTCCTTTTAGCACTTCGAAATAACCAAATACATGCCATCCTCTCTAGCATACATTTGATAGTACGTTACATGCATTTCTTATCTAAATCTTTCAACATATATCTTAATTCACCATAGTTAACTAAACTTTTATCATTAAAGCATGATGAACGACATACAGCAATCTCTTTAACTTATATTTTATTGTAATTACATATATTTTCACCCTAAGCGTCACCAATATAACTTAAATCCCTGTATTTAACCTACCTTTTATTTTTAATGTATGAACAAAGTAATGCTAGTATCTTTCTGGTACGCAAGTTGTAGAACTTTTTATTCACTACTCACCTTAAAACTATTCAACGTTTAATTTGATTCTCTACGGTTAATTCATAAACAAAGTCATGCCATCTTCTGTCTAGCATACAAATTTCATGTACTGTTCTCACATCTTGGGGGCTCCGTCTTCTCCTCTCTTCTGTATAGGGTTGAGTCTAAAGCTAAAAGATTAATAAACTGTCCAATACTTTCTAACTCTCTTGAACCCCTATTCCTGAGACGTGACGTTGGCGCACTATCTCTTTTCTATAGGTACTACAAGGGCAGGTGCTCGAGAAAACTCTCCTCTTGCATTCCTCCACCGATGCGTCGTCCCCGTTGCAGAAGGGGTGCCCTGCTTTAGCACTAATTTTGTGTGGAAGTGGGAAACCCCAGGTTAGCTCGTTGTGGTACCTCCTCTTTCCAGCCACCTCTGTTCTGAGGAACTATTTGTCATCATCTATTTTCCCTCCAGCATTTAATTTTGCCATTTTTAAGGCTTTCGTCTGTGCCTATCTGAGGAATGTGCGTTAGGTGTGTGTTTGAGTGAGTTTTCTTCCTCTGTGAGTGTGCCCCCTCCTTGAAAAGGGCTTTGCCGGTGAGTGGTGGCGATCTGTAATATATATATATATATATATATATATATATATATATATATATATATATATATATATATATATATATATATATATATATATATATATATATATATATATATATATATATATATATATATATATATATATATATATATATATATATATATATATATATATATATATATATATATATATATATATATATATATATATATATATATATATATATATATATATATAGGTAGTATATGGTGCACTTACGGGTTAAAAAAGCCTAACGGGATTTTGATTTGCTATTGCAAATCACTCCTCTCAAATTGACCTCACACTCTTTCCTTACACCATTTTGGGGTGTTCAACTCATTGAAATTGACCTCGAGTCAATGGAAAGGTGCCCAAGGGGGCCGTGAACCATTCAAAATGGTGGTAGGAAGTTACCTGAGTTGGCAGAATTGCTACGTTCACCTCATTTTCTTTTCTGACCCTTGCTTTGCGGTTCAATCCAGCAGAAATTGGTTAGAATCTGGGGGCAGGTGATCCGAAGGTCCGCGGGGTTCGTGAATTGACAAAAAAGGTCAGGAAGGTTCTTGAGAATGCAACATTGCACGAAATTG
>SEYY01010940.1:12500-14015 GCA_009176605.1 Armadillidium nasatum
GAGATGTTGCGGTGATGAGGTTTTTGTGAGTGGTGGTAATAGTTATGTCGTCTGCGTATGATATTATGCGGGTGAAAGTTGTTTGGGGTTGAGGGAGGTCTGCTGTGTACAGGTTGAATAGAGTGGGGGAGAGTATGGCTCCTTGCGGAACACCGTTTCTTAAGTTGATGGTACGTGATTTATGGCCGTTTTGTTGTATTTGGGCGGTTCTTCCTGATAGGAAGTTGTTAGCCATTTCTTAGTGTTTGTTGGGATATTGGATTGGAGGATTTTATGGATAAGATTATGTTTCGGGACAGTATCGAAGGCTTTGTTTATGTCAATTGCTATTAATATAGTTTTGTGATGGCTTATGGTTTAGTCCGTTTATTATAGGTTGGATGATGTTGGTAAGTGCAGTGGTGGTGGAGTGGTTGGGTTTGAACCCGTGTTGGAAATTTTGTTGTGGGATGAATTGGAGGATAGAATTTAGGATTAGTTTTTCAAGAAGTTTTGAGATGGTGGATAAAAGGGAGATTGGGCGGTAGGAGGAGGGGTTTGAAGGGTCTTTGCCCGGTTTTAGTTTAGGGATGATTAATGCTTTTTTCCATTGGGGGGGGATATAGTTGAGTTGGATGGATTTGTTGAAGATGGAGGTTATGTATGTGATTGTGTGGTAGGATAGGTGTTTTAGATGAATATTTGATATGTTGTCTGGTCCTGTTGCTGGAGAGTTTTTGATAGTTTTAATGGTGTTTTTGGTGATTGTGGGTGTGATGGCGTTTAAGTTGTTTTGGTTGTTGCGTAGCTTTTTCAGTTTTCTTATTATTTTCCTGTTTTGTGGGTGGGTAGGTAAGCTACTTTGCTTGGCGAAGTGTGTGGCCAGTAGGTTGATGTGTGTTTGGGAGTTAATGGGTTTGTGTAGTGGATTGGTTGGAGTTTCGTGAGTGTGAAGTGGGTTGTTTTTTGCGTTGTGGATTGTGTGGATTGTTTTCCAGACTCTTTTGCTGTTTGTGTTGTCCAAGTTTTTGATGAGGAAGTTTTGGTAGTTGTTGGTTGTGTGAGTTTTTATTTGGGTCGATATTGATTGTTTAGTGTTTCTATTTGTGTTTTGGTGAGTTGTGTGGGGTTGTTTTGGCGTTTTAGTGCGTTCCTTTGTTTTATGAGAGAAGTAATTTCGGGGGAGAGGTTAGGTTTGTATTTTTTAATGTGGCCTTTAGGATGTAGATGTTGGCTGCTTTCTGGATTGTGTGGGTGAGATTGAATAGCTGATTTGAGGGAGGATATGTTTGTAATTTCGTTTGTTGTGAGGTTTTCGTCTATGTAATTGGAGAAACCGGTCCAGTCTGCTTTTTTGTAGTTGGTAAAAGTAGTTTTAGATTTGTGAATGGGTTTGTTTTTGATGTGGTATTTTATGATTATTGGTATGTGGTCAGAGTTTAGATCGGTTGCGGTGGTCCAGTGTAGAAGAGGGTGAATGTTTGAGGAGCAGAAGGTGATGTCAGGTGATGTGGGGATTGGTTGGATTGCGGGGGA
>SEYY01010941.1:0-2500 GCA_009176605.1 Armadillidium nasatum
GAAAAAGAAACGTGCCTTCCTTGGTGAAAATAACATTTCCAGAAATTTTGAATCTGAGTCAATAAAATCTATTTATTTTTTGCATATAGATATTCTTCATTGACGTAAGTGAAAGTAAAATCAACCTGATTATAACAACCAATGGAAAATATTGTGTGTAGACTATGGAGTCTTAATTGAAATAAACTTCTCCACTTCCTATTACATTTTATATTTCCTATTACAGAACCATTACAAAAATATTAATCTTTCATTACAAGCAATGCTTTTAAAACACAAAACACACCTACTCTCTCTCATATATATATATATATATATATATATATATATATATATATATATATATATATATATATATATATATATATATATATATATATATATATATTATATATATATATATATATATTATTTATTTATTTATTTTTTTTTTTTTTTTTTGTTGCATGCATGGCAAGATGGACAAAATAATTAAGAAGAGGACAAATGAATGCTGATGATTACAAGTTAATGAGTTAATTTTTCATAAGATGTTCAAAATAGTTTAGCTTGATTTTGTGAAGCAGTTTGAAAATGGTAATTTTATTTTAATTTTAATTTTTATTTTTATTTGTATTTTAACTGTTCATATTCTGTGACTTATTCAAAATGGAGAACACTGAATATCTGTATATAGTTAAATATTCTTTTAAAAAAGTTGCTGTTTGGGTAGAGTGATAATAGTGATAATAATTGTGTACAATAAAAATTATGTAATGTATGACAGAGTAGGTGGACATCGTCCTTTCTACACATCTTTTCAGATTTAGAGTTAAGAATCTCAGTGAGGCTGAACAAACTTGGACCCAAATATTGAAGGGATGATTTAAAGGGGATACGACCTCATAATTTACTGATAAAGTTCAAGAATTGGTTAAAAGCAATAGAAGATTAAACGGAATTATTTTATATATATATATATATATATATATATATATATATATATATATATATATATATATATATATATATATATATATATATATATATATATATATATATATATATATATATATATATATATATATATATATATATATATATATATATATATATATATATATATATATATATATATATATATATATATGAAGTTTGTGAATTCAAGCATTTCATAGTTTTAGTTTGAAATAAATTGTTTTAATTCATCCTATTAAAAGATGGCATAAAACTCTTAATATGAAAATCAAGAACGACAACATTGAAAGATCAAAAACATTTTTGATCCGAAGAAATAAATATTCAGTTACAGAGACATTTACGCTAATTATTCCGTACGTTAATTAAAATTTTTAAAAAAAAAAAAAAAAAAAAAAAAAAAAAAAAAAAAAAAAAAAAAAAAAAAAAAAAAAAAAAAAAAAATTTTAAAAAATAAAAATAATAAATTCCTAATAAAAATCATGTATGTTATCTAATAATAATAATAATAATAATAATAATAATAATAATAATAATAATAATAATAATAATAATAATAATAAACATGATAAATAAGAAATTTTAATATTAAATGAAAAAATAATAATAGCAAAAGCATTATTATTATTATTATTATTATTATTATTATTATTATTATTATTATTATTATTATTATTATTATTATTATTATTATTATTATTATTATTATTATTATTATTATTATTATTATTATTATTATTATTATTATTATTATTATTATTATTTTTATTTTATTATTGTTATTACATAAATAAAATTACCTTGCAATTCAGGCTACTTTTCACTGCAAATTAAAGGCACTTAAAATGACACAAGAAGATTTTATTCTTGCATAAATAAGCCAACGAGAAATCGAATAAGTTCTTTTATATGAAACAGCAAAAGGAAAACTGATAGATAGAATGACTCAGAAAAAAACAATGGAATAAAAATTATAGTGCAAATAAGTGTTTATTTTTTCTTCAACTATTTAGAAGTCAAAGAAGAAATATTTAGATCAGTTAATCCTATCGCAACGGAAGTTCAGGTTTGAGAAAATGACGAAACAATGGGAGAAAGAAAGAAAGAGATCAAGAAATATAGAAAAAAAAGAAAAAGAATAAAAAAGAGGATATATGACATAAAATTCATCACTCACTCACTCTCTCTCTCTCTCTCTCTCTCTCTCTCTCTCTCTCTCTCTCTCTCTCTCTCTCTCTCTCTCTATATATATATATATATATATATATATATATATATATATATATATATATATATATATATATATATATATATATATATATATATATATATATATATATATATATATATATATATATATATATATATTATATATATATATATATATATATATATATATATATATATATATATATATATATATATATATATATATATATATATATATATATATATATATATATATATATATATTATATATATATATATATATATATATATATATATATATATATATATATATATATACTATATATATATATAT
>SEYY01010941.1:7500-15000 GCA_009176605.1 Armadillidium nasatum
ATTTAAAAGTGTACTGTTAAATTGTTAAACAAAAACCAACTCAAAGAAATTGCATCTTTTTTTCATAATAAAAGAAAATTTAAATATACCTATATTTTTATTTTTTATTTTTTTGGAAAAAAAAAAAAAAAAAAAAAAAAAAAAAAAAAAAATGTCATTTTTATATGCATATTTTTATTCAGAAAAGATAATTTTTTTTTTGTTAAATAAAATACTTTTTATTTTTTTTTATTTTGTAATATTTTTATTTAAAAAAAGAACTTTATGGTTGTTATTACCAATAAAAACAGATAATCACAATTTTCACTTCGGTATTTACCGGAGACTGAAAATGTGGTAAATTTCGAACCCTAATCCCAACTGTGGTGGGAATCGGTTGGAGGATATATATATATATATATATATATATATATATATATATATATATATATATATATATATAATATATATATATATATATATATATATATATATATATATATATATATATATATATATATATATATATATATATATATATATATATATATATATATATATATATATATATATATATATATATATATATATATATATATATATATATATATATATATATATATATATATATATATATATATATATATATATATATATATATATATATATATATATATATATATATATATATATATATATATATATATATATATATATATATATATGTTTCAGTATTTGTGTAGCTTGTAAATATAATAGAACTACTACTATTACTACTGCTAATTAAAATATAATAAATAATAATAATAATAATAATATAATTAATAATAATAATAATAATAATAATAATAATAGTAACAGCAAAAAAATCCCATTCTCACTAATATATATATATATATATATATTATATATTATATATATATATATATAATATATATATATATATATATATATATATATATATATATATATATATATATATATATATATATATATATTATATATATATATATAATATAGATGTGTGTGTATGCATTCGTGTGGTTACACATATACATTTTATACAATATAACATTTTTTCCTTTTCCAGAAATTTTCCTTTTCATTTACAGAATTGCATTTATATTAGAGAATATTTATGCTCTTCGACTCTTTTGTTTAAATTGTTTAAATATTTAATTTAATAAAATCCTTTTTTAAAAAAAAAAAATTTTTTAATAATAATATATATATATATATATATATATATATATATATATATATATATATATATATATATATATATATATATATATATATATATATATATATATATATATATATTATATATATATATATATATATATATATATATATATATATATATATATATATATATATATATATATATATATATATATATATATATATATATACTATATATATATATATATATATTATATATATATATATATATTAAATTGCACTTAAAATTATTTTTTTTACATTTATTTAATGTCACCTTTGTTGGATAAAGGACAGAGGTTTACATGAATGTCATTAGATTTGGGGAAAATACAAATTTATTCCAAAATTATAGGCTGACATGTCGAGAAATGAGACATCTGAATGTTTGCATGTCAATAATTTGGGAAAAACTGGAAAAAGATAAATGTTGTAGACCAGACTATTAGGTTATGTGAAGAATGAGCATATCGATTATGTTTGGGTAAAAAATGCTGAAAATAGAAAAGATAAAACTAAAGAGAATGACGAATCAAACTTGCTCTCCTAAATGGAGGGAGCGATTAAACTAAGGAGTTTAGAAGAGCATCCTCCGTTGCAATTTCAGTTGTACAAGATGGATGATTTGATTGTCAGACAAAAAATGAGAGATTAGAGAGATTTAGAGGGTTTGACATAGCTGATGAAATTTAAAGAAAAGAATAGTACAGCTGAACACTTCAACTATGTTAGCATTATTCCATGCGAGGAAAGAATTACACACATATAGAGGAAGCAATAAGCGATATGTGAAGAAGTATTGAAGGCTTCTTAGAACATCTAACCTCTTAAAACCTTGTGTAGTGATAGAAATAATGTATCTCTTTCAAGAAAGATCTCAAGAAAAGGGACTATATATATATATATATATATATATATATATATATATATATATATATATATATATATATATATATATATATATATATATATATATATATATATATATATATATATATATATATATATATATATATATATATTATATATTATATATAGATAAGTAAGTAATGTAAATTATAGATATATATATCTATTTAGACCTTAAGTATCGTGTTTTAGACATGTGTTTTTGAGGCATTGAAAGCAACAAAGTTTTCTTCATCTTCTGTAAAAATGTGGAGAAGATCAGAGGTCAGTTACTTTGGAGACAAACTTCTATCATCAGCTGTTGATGACAAAATGTAATGATTTTTTCCTCATTAGTATTAAGAGAATTTAAAAATACAATGTTTGGCGAAATGGATTTATTTAATGGAGTTGGTAAAGGAGGAACAGTACCTGAAAAGTTTAAAATAGAATTAGATATAAGTCTGATCGAATAATTAAGTATTAGCCAGAGACCAAACACTTGAGGAGACATTAGAAGAAGCAAAAATGAAATGAAGCGAAAGAAACAGAGTTTGAGTTGATACTTTTTGCAAAGTTCCTGAAAGAGTCGGAAAAATAGGGATCAGAAACTGTATTGCTTTTTCTACAGAGAAAGAAAATTTTTTTTCATCGATATAAAAAAGCGTTGTAAGTTTCTGTCATTTAAGGACAACGGTATTTATTTCTGAGGTCTTTGTCCCTTCAATGAATAGCACCGAGAACAAGAATAGTTAAATTTTGGTTTAACTTAAATTTGAAGGGAAAGAAATTGAAATGTATGCCTTTATACCTGCATGCCTGAGAAATTCACTTCAATCATGCGTTCTGCGCATTCTTAAGGGGTCTGTTTCTTAAAAACGGTAATATTTCCAAGGAGAATTAGAGAAGTGCGACTGTACGACAAATCAGTTTACAAAATACAATATATATTATATATATATATATATATATATATATATATATATATATATATATATATATATATATATATATATATATATATATATATATATATATATATATATATATATATATATATTATAATATTATATATATATATATATATATATATATATATATATATATATATATATATATATATATATATATATATATATATATATATATAATATATATATATATATATATATATATATATATATATATATATATATATATATATAGCTGACGTACCATATTTCAGACTGAGAGTATGGTGGAAGTCCCATCTGTCCCAAAGAGGTGAGAATGATTTGAAACATTTAGCTCAAGAATACATAAAAATATTCTTGAACAATCTGACTCTCCCAAAGCACAATGGGGAATCATTCATAACTCTAAAATTGTCTTCGTCCTTCCACTATAAATTATTTTTAAATTCAATTGAAAATTATATTTATTAATGAAATAATATTTTTATACAATTCTTCGTGGCCTAATAATAAATGATATATAAATTATATGTTTCTTCTCAAATTTATAACGGAAAAAAATATAATTATATCACCCTTTATTTTGATTAAAACATTATATTACCCTTTTTTCCCTTGCTCGTAGATATAAATTCATTTAACAAATGAGTCTTTGTCCTGTTAAAAAATTAGTGGCAATGATAATAAAGTAGAAATAGGAATTAATTGCTTCCAACTATGTTGCCTCTTTTGTTCATGCACTTGTTTTGAGTGAATATAAAAAAAAGAAAAAGAAAAAAAAAAAAGAATTTTTTCTATTTAGTTCTATAATTAAATAACTATATTATCACTGCATTGTTCCTTGTAAAAGAATTTTGTCGCATTTCTCTTTCAAGTGAATATATATATATATATATATATATATATATATATATATATATATATATATATATATATATATATATATATATATATATATATATATATATTATATATATATAATATATAATATATATATATATATATATATATATATATATATATATATATATATATATATATATATATATATATATATATATATATATATAATATATATATATATATATATATATATATATATATATATATATATATATATATATATATATATATATATATATATATATATATATATATATATATATAGTATATATTGTGTGTTCTAAGTGCTTATTATGACAATGAAATAAGTACAGAAGAAACTCTGCTGTATAGTTGTCAGATTAAATTTATTTCTACCACTGTTTTTAGAACGAATGCTTGAGGACTTCAACAACATCCTTGCTGTGGAACAAACAAACACGCTGACACACATACACAGATTCTCCGATATATATATATATATATATATATATATATATATATATATATATATATATATATATATATATATATATATATATATATATATATATATATATATATATATATATATATATATATATATATATATATATATATATATATATAATATCAAAAGTTTTAATTTACTTTGCTCATACTTCATCGATTTGTTATATTTTAGGAAAAAACTTCGTAGCCAAAATGTTTTTTGAGTTATGTCAATTGGAACATCTTGTACATGGATCACAAAGTTTATATATTATATTGAAAAGTAATGAACCTTTGCACAATTTCGACCATTCACCATAGAAATATATGATTATGTAAGAAAATATTTTACTATAGTTACACTGGATTAAACATGTTACAACTCTAAACAATTGAAATATACAGAGTTTTTGGAATATGGCCAAAATTCCAACGATGAGGAAAGATAACATCATAACAAAAATTGAAAAACTTTATAAAGAATACAAAATCAATAAAGAAAGGAAGGACTTGTCGTTCTTTTAGTCAGATAGCTCTAGAGAATACATATAAAAACTAATTGCAAAACCATTTTGAACTCGCTCATGCAGAAAATTTAAATAAAATAAAGAATGCAGAAGACAAGCCATCTTGATTACCCAACATGAAAAGAGAAGAAGAGGAAGAATGAGTACTGTAGACAGAGATCTAATAAGATAAGAAGTTAGAAGTCGTGAAAGGCAAGAACGACTTGCAGAACAAAGTCGGCTAGCCAGAGAAGAAACTTCAGCATTAAATATTTAGCACAACTAAAGTAATCAAGTAGATACTCATCCACCGTCGACGAAATTGATTCAAATGAGAAGGATTAAAATATTTAAAGAGCTGTTGGTGGGTAAATTCTCCTAAGTGTAAAAAAAAGTGAAAAGAGCTACAAACAACATCATCAAGTCCTCTCTGCCTTCAGCTTTGGATAGAACGAAGATGTCTGATCGGACAGTCACGTATGTCCTAAGTGAAACTGCCTGTTTTTTAGGCCATGGTGTAAGCAAATATAAATCGGTCTTCTATTCGACGTCAACGAATGGCACTAAGGAAGCGCACAGCAACACATTTAAAGAAAGAATTCAAATCAGAGACCACATTTATAGTTTACTGGGATGGGAAGTTGATGCAGGATCTCACTTCAAAAGAACATGTTCATAGGCTTCCAATTCTGGTATCGGGAAAGAACACGGCACAATTAATGAATGGATCTAAATTGAGTTGGTAATTATTTTTCTTGGTGGCATACAACTTGGTAGTATCCGATTCCATGCTCTTGGACCAATACATATGGGTAGATGGATGAGTAAGATTATATACTCCCTGAAAGTATGGATGTTTCAGAGCCAATTTCATTTAACAAAGACAGAAGAGACTGGGCTTCAGGGTATTTGTATATTTGCAGTGAAGGTTTAAGCAAAAATTAGAATAGATGCATACAACCCTGCTGCTCCTTGGAATGATATTGATCTATTACTTACTTTAAATCTCTATGAGAAAAAGTAGGAAATGTTTCTTTAAAATTTTTTTACAACACCTATGGTATCTCTCAAAAGAATTAATTGAACTTTGACTGTTTGAAGCAGAAGTGTCAACAAAAATTAAAAAGAAAATTGTTTTTGCGATCACAATTGTCACTTCCAAAGAAGATTACAATTGCAAACATCAATTTCCAACTGCAAGTAACAAATTTGCAACACAGCGGTCAATCGTCTTTTTTTTCAGAAATTTAACCTTGATACAGCATTTTTACACACACACCCTGAAACATGGTTAGAACGAGATAATTATCAATAAGGAACATCCATTATGTCAGCAGTAGTAGTTACCAATGATTTGGCTGAGCGATGAGTCGCATTAATCCAAGAATATAATAAAACATTAACAAAGAATAAAGAGCATCTCCAATTCACACAAAGTAGTAGCAGAACACAGAAAATTATTCCCAGATAGTAAGAAGTTAATATTACTGGGGCAACAATGAATAGTTATCAGCTATGAAACCATGCCATGAGCGGTTAATACTCCTACGGGAGGGGGACCTGGACTCTTGATCTCATGGTAAAACTTTGGCGATGGTACGCAAAATGTTCTAATTCATCAATTCTTTAAAATATTTTAAACGAAGTGTTTTTACTACCATAGTGACTATTCGGAAGGAAGGGTATAATTTTTTTAAGAAAATTTTTTCACACATCATAAGGACCACCCTAATATATATATATATATATATATATATATATATATATATATATATATATATATATATATATATATATATATATATATATATATATATATATATATATATATATATATATATATATATATATATATATATATATATATATATATATATATATATATATATATATATTATAATATATATATTATATAATTAATATATATATATATATATATATATATATATATATTATATATATATATATATATATATATATATATATATATATATATATATATATATATATATATATATATATATATATATATATATATAAATAAAATTTTTTAAAAAATGCAAAATTATGATAGAAAAATTAAAATTTCAATATTACATAATTTACTAACAATGGATTTTTTAGGTTAAAAAAAAAAAAAAATAAAAAATGGAGGAAAAGGAAAAACGAGAATTTTTTTCATAAAAAAGTGACGTTTTGACAACCATTTACTAATTTCAAATTAGGATTTTCTGCACTAACAGATTTTTCTCTTCCATTTAATTCGAGAAACGTCATAAATTTCGATATCCTCTTTATATATATATATATATATATATATATATATATATATATATATATATATATATATATATATATATATATATATATATATATATATATATATATATATATATATATATATATATATATATATATATATATATATATATATATATATATATATATATATATATATATATATATATATATATATATATATATATATATATATATATATATATATATATATATATATATATATATATATATATATATATATATATATATATATATATATATTATATATATATATATATATATATATATATATATAT
>SEYY01010943.1:0-2500 GCA_009176605.1 Armadillidium nasatum
TATATAATATATATATATTTTTTTTTTTTTTTTTTTTTTTTTTTTTTTTTTTTTTTTTATTATTTATATTATATATATATTATATATAATAATATATATAATATATATATATATATATATATATATATATATATATATATATATATACTATTTAGAGCTTTCTAAAGTTTCTACCTATAACTTCGGACCTCTTATAAATTTTACTAGGTTCATCTGTTTTTTATTAATCTTCTAACTCTATTGCCTATCCAAAGCTGTAATATTGCACATTTTTTCCTACTAGTGATTTTCATAATATCATCATTCTAGATGATTTCAATAATCAACGCTGCTAAGGGAGTTCTTCTAGCTTTCAATAGATAACTGGTTAAGTCATCTTCCATTTCTTTATACACAACAGCCTTGAACAGTTAAAGTAGCTCCCTTTCCATACCTCTGTTCATCTTTGGCATACTCAATCACACACACACACACACACACACACACACACACACACACACACACACACACACACACACACACACACATATATATAATATATATATATATATATATATATATATATATATATATATATTTATATATATATATATATATATATATATATATATATATATATATATATATAATATATATTATATATATATTATATATAATATTACAATCTCTTATGTTAAGTGAGAAAGTATTTATTATAGGAAACGCCATTTGCAATATATATATAAATCCTTGATGGTCTTATTTGCCATTTTTTATTTCCTAACTGCTAAATTTAGTTCATAAAGGAAATAAATAATATCATTCTTGGAGATATATATATATATACATATATATATATATATATATATATATATATATATATATATATATTATATATATATATATATATATATTATATATATTATATATATATATATATATATATATATATATATATATATATATATATATATATATATATATATATATATATATATATATATATATATATAAATATATATATATATATATTTCACCTCTGGTGTGCAAAGGACAGACCCTACTAAAATTTCCACCAAAGTTATGGAAAAAAAGAAAAATTTGGTCAAGATCAAAGACCGACATGATCCGATACACAGTGTTTATGAGTGTGATAGTAGAAGTGAATAAAATACTGCTGAATTAAGAGTGTTCCTCATTTTACTAGTAGATATCATGAAAGAGTAAACAGAAAGCTGTTAAATCTGATGTCATTGCATTAAACAGGAAAAGATTGTGTCTAATGACAGATCACGTGACCTCTCCTCGAAAGAGGTGTCATGCGACAAGAGTGTTTAGAAGAGCAGTGTCCATTTTTTTAAAATTAAAGGTTAGCACCTAAGGGCATTTCCTTATTCAAGGAGGGAAACTCTCTCAGAAATTTCTTCCTTCACAGAAACAGAGTCTCCAAGCTTGTGAGTAAGACCGAGTTATGTCACTGTAGTGGCATTGTGCATAATAAGAGTGTTATAATAACAGTTTGACGTCTTGAAAATGGTATAAATGGGAGGTTTATAAGGTGATCCTTGGAAAAAATATTAAAAGAAAAGGGTATTCTCGGATCTTAGAGATACAAGATTTTTAAAAGGTGTTTGAAGTTTTGTGATTGATGTGATAGATATAGAGATCGATTGAGTTTTTGAGGTATTGAAAAAGCTATGTTTTATCTGGTCCTAGTTAGAAAGAGAAACGTGAAAATCAGTGCTGTTTGCCGGCCTCAATCGAAAGCTTTCAAAATATCCAGCATTTTTTTACTTTTCATCAATAACCTCTCTTTCACTTCATCCTCTATCCACTCTTACGTTAACGATTCCACTCTTTATCACACCTTTCACAATGAAAGGTGATCCACTCAACTTCAAATAACCTCCGATAAGAGAACGGCTTTGGAAAAACTAACCTCTGATCTTTATCTCATTTCTACAGTAATTAGGGATAAGAAACCGTGCTTGTTTTCAGTGCCGCTAAATCTCAGCTCCTTCATCTATCCACTAAAAAAAATAATCTTTTATGCAACCATAATATCTTTGAAATCAAAATACTACTGTCTTCTCCTTCTTTTCAATATTTTTTTTGGATTTAGTTTTCTTGTTAACTTTCTTGGAAAGATCACATAATTTGTCCCACTATTCAAGTTTCTAAGAGGTTGAGTGTTCTGAGTTTTCTTCAAGAATATATACACACCACTCCAGTTGCTTACTTTCTATAAGGGCGATTTTGTCACAAGTTTGGATTAAGTATCGTATATCTGGGGTTGTTCCATTCACGCAGCTTTTTTTTTAAAAGTGAAATTGCAGGCTTAAGGCATTATTAATTACTAATTACACTAACTCTGTCCAATCTCTTTCCTGCCGTAGAACTTTTTGCATCACTCATATATATATATATTATATATATATATATATATATATATTATATATATATATATATATATATATATATATATATATATATATATATATATATATCGTAATACAATGAA
>SEYY01010943.1:7500-10000 GCA_009176605.1 Armadillidium nasatum
TATTATCATTATTATTATTATTATTATTATTATTTTACAGGTTATGTTACTCCTTCAAATAAATTTTTATTAATGTGTATTATTACTATCATTGATTTTTCTTTATTTATATTTCCGTAATTAGAAAAAAGGACTTTATGAGTTTCTGAATAAAATATTTAAAAAAAATTAAAAATAGCTTTGCCTGTTCTATTTATTTTTTTTTAAAAATAGAAATAACGTAGTATAAATTAACCTATTTTAAAAATATGTAGGTCGCACGTATGCACTCACACACACAAACACACACACACACATACACACACACATGTGAAATCTCATTCAGGGTACTTTTTTTTTCATTTTTGAAAGTCATTTTAAATATAAGTAATTGCATTGTCTATTTTTATAGTTTAGTAAAATTAAATCTATAATGTTAAAAAATCTATTTTAAAAATGCAAGAAATAATATTCTCTGCACACACACATATACACATTTATATATATATATATATATATATATATATATATATATATATATATATATATATATATATATATATATATATATATATATATATATATATATATATATATATATATATATATATATATATATATATAAGTAAGTAAGTTAACTATAACTAACCGACATATTTTAGGTGATTTATAAATATAATATTTGGAAGGAATTTAAATATATCCATAGATGACTTATCCGACAAGTTTGGTATGCAGCCTATATAAATGAAATTTATAATTTCTTCACCACCATTCACTGGTCTGGGTGTGCAGTTGGCGAAACCTCCGTATTACAAGTGTTAATTTGTCATGCATTTGTACCTTTAATTTTGGAGACTGCATACTATAGTAGTATCGATAAGTCTTATTAACAATAAACTAAAAGTATTAAAAAATGTGTCTAGTATAAGGTATATACAAGGGTAATGTTTCGATGTTCTGTTGTGTAGGTTATATATATATATATATATATATATATATATATATATATATATATATATATATATATATATATATATATATATATATATATATATATATATATATATATTTATTTTGATGAGGGAACCTACTTACATCCCAGATCGTCCTAACCATTTCTTAAGCATGTTTGATTTGTGCTTCACCACTACCCCTAGTTATAATTGCGCCATTTTCCCTCCTATTCGTAACTCTGACCACAATCTCATAGCTCTTAAGTATAATACTTTTTCTCCAGCAGCTCCACCCTACCCTAAACGTACTTTCTGGCACTTTGATCGAGCTAATTGGAGGGAGGGGATTGCGTCGATTTTTCGTCAACTATTCTTGTAGTGAATCTTGCTTAGACACTGATGATGCTTCGGTGTCCACCGAAATAGTGGGAGCTGTGACATCTCATGGATGAAAAGGTTCATTCCCTCTTCAACTAAATCTTTCTCTCCCCAAAATTCTTAGAGCTACTTCGTCTTCTTTCCCTGTAAATTGTAGTGTTCCTCAGGGTTCTGTTCTATCTCCTACTTTCTTCTTACTTTCCATCAACGATCTCCTCAGCTGCACTTCTAATTCTGTTCATTCTGATGCCGACGACTCAACTCTATTTTTCTACGCATTTCAAAACTGCTCACTCTTTTGCTTCTAGAGTTGTTTCTCGTCTTCAACTTTCCTATTCCATTTTTGCCTATCTGGATGGGATTTCTAAGTTAGACCACCGCAGCCTTGTGAAATTCAACTCTTTGAAAACTCAACTTCTTCACATCTCTTTCAAGAACACCATTCAACTTTCCTATCTCCTTCGACGGCTCTTCCGTCTCACCTGTGAGCAACATAGATATTCTTGTTCAGAACATAAACAATAAATTATCTTGGAAACCTCATATCACAACGGTTGCTAAGGTGACCTCTAAGAAGCTGGGAGTTCTGTTCAGATTGCGGGAATTATTTTCTTCTAAACAGTTACTCCAATTTTGTTAGGGTTTTATCCGTCCTTGTATGGAGTACTGTTCTCACATTTCGGGTGGTTCCGGTTCCACTCTTCTTTTGGATAAGGTTGAGTCTAAGGCTAAAAGACTAATAAACTGTCCCTTACTTTCAAACTCCCTTGACTCTCTTTCTATGCTAGGTGACGTTGGCGCACTCTCTCTTTTCTATAGGTAATACAGCGGCAGATGCTCGAGGGAGTTGACCTCTCGCATTCCACCACCATTGCGTCGCCCTTGCAGCACTATGGGTTCCTTGCTTGCACATGAATTTTGTGTGGCTTTTCAAACTCTAGACTTACACGTTGTGGTACCTCCTTCTTTTCAGCCACCTCTGATCTGTAGAACACCTTTCCTTTGTCTGTTTTTCCTGCTGTATCTAACCTAACTTTTTAAATCCTCTGTCTGCGCCCAAATGAGGATCTACGTTAGTTTTGGAATGGGTAGGTTTCCTATTATTTTTTAATTATACCCCTTCCTTGAAAAGGGCTCTGCCCGTGAGTGGCAGCATATATATATATATATATATATATATATATATA
>SEYY01010943.1:15000-20017 GCA_009176605.1 Armadillidium nasatum
AAGACCCTTATATATTTGGAGTAACTGTTCAGAAAGAAAAAATTCTCGCAACCTGAACAGAACTCCCAGCTTCTTAGAGGCCGCTTTAGCAACCATTGTGATATGTGGTTTCCAAGATAGTTTGTTGTTTATGTTTAGACCAAGAATGTTAATGTTATTTACAGGTGAGACGGGAGAGCCATCGAAGAGGATAGGAAAGTTAGGAGGTGTTTTTGAGAGGGAGATGTGAAGAAGTTGAGTTTTTAAAGAGTTGAATTTCACAAGGTTGCTATGACCCACACCGGGAAATCCCATCCAGATCGGCAAGAATAGAATTGGAAAGTTGAAGACGAGAAGCAACTCTAGAAGCAAAAGAGGGAGCAGATTTGAAATGAGTAGAAGAATGCAGAGTTGAATCATCAGCATAAGAGTGAACAGAGTTAGAAGTGCAGTGGAGAAGATCGTTAATGAAAGTAAGAATAAAGGTTGGAGATAAAACAGAACCCTGAGGAACACCACAGTTGACAGAGAAAGGAGGAAGAGGTCGCTCCATCTACAACTGCCGAAATGGAACGATCTGAGAGAAACTAGACAAAGTAAGCAAAGAGAAGGAGGAAACCAAAGGAGGGGAGCTTGGAGAGCAGTGACGCATGCCACACCCGGTCAAAAGCCTTGGATATGTCAAGCGCCACCACACAGACTCCCCGAAGTCCCTAAGGGCAGAAGATCATAGATCAGTAAGATAGGAAAGTATGTCACCAGTTGACCTCGAGCGTCGAAAGCCATACTGGTGATCAGAAAGAAGAGAATGAGACCCAAATGATCCAGGAAAATGAGAGTTGAGGAGAGTTTCAAAATTTTTAGATAGAACACAGGTGAGAGCTATAGGTCGATAGTTAGAAGGGTCAGAGCGACTACCTTTTTTCGGGATCGGTTGAACAAACGCACGCTTCCAGCATAGAGGAAAAGTATTAGTATTAAGGCATAGAGAGTAGAGCTGAACGAGGACAGGCGCTAACTCGGAAGCACACTCCCTCAGAACACGAGGAGGAATGTCATCGAGGCCACTTGTTTTCCTTATGTTCATAGATTTCAGGTTCCTATGCACCCGATCATGAGTATTTATAGGTAGAGGCATGGGACACCTGAGAGGAGAAGGAGTAGGAGGAGGATGTCCAGAATCTAGCAGGGTGGAATTAGATGAAAAAAGGAGGCCGAAGAGATTAGCCTTTTCAGTAGGAGTTTTTATTAGCTACAGAACCATCAGAGCGAATAAGAGGAGGAAAGGCAGATTTACAGAAGTTGTTAGAGATATTTTTGACAAGAGGCCAGAAATTTTTATCAGTAGGAGAGCCATGGAGGTCAGCGCACTTCCTTTTTATGAAAGTACGCTTAGTCCGTCGAAGAACATCCCTGCAACGATTCCGAGCTGAATGAAAATTAGCAAGAGTGATAGGAGAAGGAGAGTTTTCCATAATAAATTGTCTCTCTCCCGAAGGCAAGAGAGCCGATCGAACCATGGATTTTGAGGAGAAAAAGATTTAGTTGAAGATGGAATGAATCTGCCCATCCGTCAAGGATTACGGCCCCTACCTTTTCAGCAGAGACAGAAGCGTCCCCCGAGACAAAGCAAGATTCACTCCAATGATAGTTAGCAAAGAAGCGGCGCATTGCCCCCAATTAGCCCGATTAAAGTGCCAGAAAGTACGTTTAGGGCATGGTGGAGCTGTTGGAGAGAAAGCATTATAACTAAGAGCTATAAGATTATGGTCAGAGTTACCAATAGGAGGGAAAATGGTGTATTTATAACTAGAAGGAGTAGTGGTGAAGCATAAATCAAGTGTATTCAAGAATTGGTTAGGACGATCTGGAATGTGTGTGGGTTCACTAATCAATTGCTCCAGATCATTAAGAATACTGAATGATTGGCCTCCCTCCCACCTGTATCAGTATGAGAGGATCCCAACCATTCAGTGTGGTGTACGTTGAAATCCCCTAAATAGAGGACTTCAGCATTTGGATGAGAAGAAGTGACAGTCTCGTGAGTAGTAGTAAGGTATTGAAAAAAAACTGGAAAATCTGTTCCATTAGGGGAGCAGTAGCAGAAACACAAGATAATTGTAGTAGTAGGAAGACAGATTTTAAGCCATAAGACGTCGAAATTGGAGATTCTAGATTTACGAGACGTGTCACAGGAGTGTTAATGTTAATATAGGCACAGACTCCACCATTTGACGGAAATTGTGAAAAAAAGTTGTAGTTAGAGACATTAAGATTACAAGAGAAAGAATCCCTGTCCAACTGGGTCTCAGACAGAAGCAAAAGGTTAGGAAGAGAGGTAGTGAGGTAGTGTTCAACAGACGCTAATTAGATCGAAGGCCACGTACGTTAGCAAAGGAAATGGAAAGCCCCGTCTACGCCCAACCCCACGATCACTCGAATTAGGCATTCAAAAAAAAAAAAAAAAAAAAAAAAAAAAAAAAAAAAAAATATATAAAAAATAAAACCGTAAACGTACACACACAAACACACAAATCAAAAAAAAAACCTTACACTTAAACACGCACACACACAACTTACAAAAACACAACAAAATAAAAAAATAAAAAATAATATTAATAGCATTAAAAATATTAAAATCAATATTAAAAATATTCAACCTGTAATTATTAAAACAGATTATGAAGTAAATTTATGTTTATAAATTTAATTATTAGAACGTGGAAAAATATATATTAAATTTAAAACGGTAAAATTTTACTTAGGTTAAAAATCATACTTATTCTTGCATATGTCGAACTGCACTGTCAATAAGAATATAATTAATTAAAAACACTTAAAAAAAGAATTAAAACACTGAGCACTATAAAAAGAGTTAAAAACAAAACCACACATTTAGAACTAAATATAACAGAAATAAAACACAAACAAAAACACAAAAAAAAAAAAAAAAAAAAAAAAAAAAAAAAAAAAAAAAAAAAAAAAAAAAAAAAAAAAAAAAAAAAAAAAAAAAAATAAAAAAAAAAAAAAAAAAAAAAAAAAAAAAAAAAAAAATAAAAAAAAAAAAACTTTCCAACTATTATTAATTAATTAAATTATTAATTTACTTAATCTGTAATAAAAGAAATGTAATAACAATTTTGTATGTTAAAATAAATTTAATTAAGGAAAGTTACAAAGGAAATTAAAAACATTGAAAAATGAAATTAAATGATATTGCCTCTAATTAAAATTTATAATTTTTATCTAAAGTATAATAAAATAAATAAAAGCTATTTAAGTATAAGCGGAAATATTAAATTAAAGAAAAAAAAACTATAAAATAATAATTAAAAATTACTTAATGAAATTAAAAATTTAAAATAATGCAATAATTAACTTATAAATAAATAAATAATTTAAAATTAAAGCAAAACTATATTAAATATCAAAATTAAATACTTAAATGACATAAAATAAAATAAAAAATTATTTTATTATTAAAAATGATAAAATAATTATATAATATAAAATTTAAATAAATTATAGTATATAAAATAATGAATTTAATAAAAGAAATAAAATTAAAATAAATTAAAATAAAATATTTTAAAATGTAAAATATTTGTAATTTAAAAATGATCTAAATAAATACATAAATGATAAATTTACATAATAAATTCAAAAGGGTAATTAAATTATATACAAGTGGAATAAAAAATAATAAAAATATGATGAAAAATGAATAAAGAAATATCTATTGTTCCTTTTTACAAAGACAATAATAAAAAAAAATGCAAAACGAAATTCTCTTTTGTGTATTTATATAAAGCAGTATATTCGTTTTTTTTCTTCTATTTATTCTTATTTTTTTTTTCTCTCTCTCAGTTCTATTCCGCTGAGCACAGGGTACGTGTCGCGATTTTAAAGACCGGATGTTTATTCCTCTTTGTTCAGTCTTTTATGCTCTTAGTTTTTTATTTTCTTTTTTTTTTCCTTTTTTTTTAATGTGGGTTTTTTCTCGTTCCTCATATTAATTTTTTAGTTTATTTTTTTTTACTTTGATTCAAAAAATAATTATTATTTAGTGCGAATTTTTTTATTTTATTTTATTTTGTTTTGATTGTGTGTGCGTTTGTGTCTGTCTGTGGGTTCATTTGTTTGTCTGTTCATATGCCTCTCTCTCTCTCTCTCTCTCTCTCTCTCTCTCTCTCTCTCTCTCTCTCTCTCTCTCTCTCTCTCTCTCTCTCTCTCTCCCTACGTTTCTGTTTATCTTTTTCTTTATTTCATATTTCTTTCCATTGTCTTTTCTCCTTGAATTTTATATTTATTTATTTTTATAGATCTCTTATCGTTTTTCTTTTTCGCTTTCCGCTTTTATTCTTTTATCATCGTATACTCTAAATAAATAAAATAAAAGCTGCTCGATTTCAGCTTACCTTTCGTTCTATTCAATAGAATGAAGGTTTTTTTTCATTTCAAAAAGAAGGATTGAAAGAAGAGCAAAATCAACAAAATGAAAAAAAAGAAAGTTTGTAACTTTTCGAGTATGTATTTATTAAAATTGAAAGATTTCATGAATTCACTAAGTGTAAAACGTTGCTGTCTGTAACTCTTATAAGAAAATCTTTTTTGGAAAGTCTTTTTTATATATATATTTGAAGAAGAAGAAGAAAAAAGAAACATTAATAAGAAAAGCCAAAATAATATATATATATATATATATATATATATATATTATATATATATATATATATATATATATATATATATATATATATATATATATAATATATATATATATATATATATATATATATATATATATATATTATATATATAGATATATATATATATATATATTAATATATATATATATATAGCTGAAAATGTTAATAAAAAATTAAAAAAAAAAAAAAATGAAAGCTAATAAATTTATTTTAAATCTGATAAAAAGTCGCAAAAAAATTTCAAATATTTAAAGCTTCAAAAAAAAAAAGTTTCATTAATTTTCTTTGATTTCTGTCTCTATCTACCTCTCCACCAGTCTATGAATCAA
>SEYY01010944.1:0-17676 GCA_009176605.1 Armadillidium nasatum
CTCGATGGCCTTCCAATTAACCCTATCAAAAAATGGATGGGCCATTATTTCCTTGGCGTCTCCGGAGCCGCCTCCGAGTCTTTTATGAGGATCTTTAACAAGAAGACTTCGTAAAACGTCCCGAGCTTCCACAGAAAGAGTACGAGGGAAACGAACCTTTACATTTTATTAAATAACATTAACAATAATAATAATAAAAATAAATTAAGACATAACAAAAAATCAGCTTTACAAACTTTGGAAAATATTAATAATTAATAAGCAGTGATGATACTTTCAATAGCAAAAACATAACATCTACTACTATTATTATTATTACTACTACTACTACTACTATTATAACGAAAAAATATTCAAATTTTATAAATTTTGCATGAAATATAAAATTCTCATTTAATAATAATAATAATACTCACATCTTCATTAACAATCATGGTATAGAGTTTATCATGATCATTATCATGGATCACTAAAAGGCAGTCTGCCAACCATCATTTCATATAAACAAACTCCAAAACCCCACCAATCCACGCCTCTCCCATAATCACTTTCTTCAAGTACCTAAAATATATATATATATATATATATATATATATATATATATATATATATATATATATATATATATATATATATATATATATATATATATATATATATATATATATATATATATATATATATATATATATATATATATATGTGTGCTCCTTTTGAGCTTAATTATAATTAAAAACAAGATTGCAAATGAATGAATGTATCATTTAATATTTTGAGATCTTTATTAAACATAGTAATCAATTTAAACAAGCTTTCGACGTTTCGGTTTTTAATACCTAAACCATTATCAAGAATGCTGAAATACGAACAATATATAAAAATTATGTAAACATATTTTAAACCTGTATTAAAAATAATAAATTGATTAACACTACACACGCAATAAATACAATATAAATAAAACAGACGCAACAGCAACAAAAAGGAAAGCAAGCTGATAAATAAATAAGGTTGTAAATAATTATACACAATGAGGTTAATTTTGGTTGGTAAGGATCAAAATTAGCACACTAATATAAAATAATAAATACGAGCTGTAGAATGGAAATTGTTACTTGATCGAATGTATATTCATCAAGTTGAAGATACCAGTTCACAACACTTTCTGCAAGGGTGAGTCAATTTCTATGGTTATATGTGTTTGAGTTTCAAGGTAACTATTGATTTTACTTGGAAGTGAATGTTTCCTGTTGTCAACTCGTATCTCCAACTATATACATTCGATATATTTAGATATTAGATATAAATTAGGCGAATATCATGAAATGTCGAAAAAAATGCGCAGTTATGGGTAAAATCTTTATAGAGTGCAAGAGGGTCTACAGACTTGGACTACTGGGGTTAAACAATAATAATAAATCTTTAAGCTTTTCCTTGTTTTAAGGCATACTGATTTTTGTTTTACAGAGTAATGATAGGAAACACTACCTCTGGTGCAAGGTATTCGGGAGTTCCACAAAACGTACTTGTTGTAGTTCCATAGGAGACGTCCTCTTTACATAAACCAAAGTCAGCAATTTTTATATGGCCATCACAATCAAGAAGAATATTTTCAAGCTAATTATATATATATATATATATATATATATATATATATATATATATATATATATATATATATATATATATATATATATATATATATATATATATATATATATATATATATATATATATATATATATATATATATATAAACGCTATATCAAAACGGTATCAATTACTGTAATCAAAAAACTTAGACCTTTAAATCTCTGTAGATAATGTCCCTTTCGTGAAGGTATCCCAACGCTAGGCAAATTTCGGCACCATAAAATCTGGCCCTCTCTTCCGGGAAAACCCGGTCCTTGTTAAGGTGGAAGAACAACTCTCCTCCATTTACATACTCCAGCACGAAGAATAACCGATCCGGTGTAGTAAAGGAGTATTTTAAATGCTGTAAGAGAGTCAAGAAATACAGTAGCTGGACGGAAATTACGAGATGAACTAGCGACAAAAGTTCAAATATGATTTAAATATTAATAAGGTTTGATTTCTTCTACAATTAATAAAAGAAGCATCTAGTAGTATTTTAAGTGAGATAGTTCTATTTTTGCAAGCAGAAACCGAAAATACATTTGATATAAAGATTTTTTTGTTTTTATATACAATTCAAAAGCAAATCTCCTGAAAAATATTTAAAACCTAAAGAAAATTTCCTCATAATGAAAACTAAATTGTAAACCTCAATTTTTATTTTTTTTTTCTCTTTCGAAATTCACATCTCAAAGGTAAAACGCTGTACGCTGTTCGAAGAGAAGAGCTTTTATAGGCAATTTCTACCTAGAATCCACATGTGGTATCAAACCAGCGCCTCAAGCACATTAAGTCAATTATTTAACACTCTGAAACAACATTCAGTATAAAAAAAATTTTATACTTACAATTAGAAAAGGATGGTCTATCTTCTGCAAAACTCTGTTTTCTGTTAGAGTATGTGTAACTTCATCTCTATTAATAATCACATCTTTACGAAGGATCTTAATTGCATATAACCTTTTACTACTCTGAAATTGAATATAAATAATTAGTAGTAGAAACTAATAAAAAATTTTAATTTTCTATTTTTTATTACAAAAATATTTTTTATTTATGTAAAGAATTTTTCCTTAAAAGGAAAGTAACTTATTCCTCACTTTATGTTTTTAACAAAGATTTTAAATTAGCTTCAAAATATAACCACTTTTAAAACTATATATATATATATATATATATATATATATATATATATATATATATATATATATATATATATATATATATATATATATATATATATATATATATATATATATATATATATATCATCTCTGGTGGGCAAAGGCCTACTAAAATTCCACCAGAGTTAGGGGGAAAGACGGAAACCTGGTCAAATTAAAGGCCGACGTGACCTGATACACGATTTATATATATTATATAAATATATATAATATATATATAATATAATATATATATAATATATTATATATTTATATATATTATATATATATATATATATATATATATATATATATATATATATATATATATATATATATATATATATATATATATATATATATATATATATATATATATATATATATATAAATCTTACCTTTTCACGACATAGAATAACTTTACCGAAAGTTCCTTTTCCCAACACTTTTAAAAACTCAAAATAACTCTAAAAATACTAATAATAATAATAATAATAATAATAATAATAATAATAATAATAATAGCCATCTCTTTACTGTTAACTTTTAATACTGTTCTAAACCTTCATTTACCAAGGTGACCAATTTCCAATCACTGACAAAATTTAGTTAACTTATTAGTTAAAATTTAGTTAACTTGCTCTATTCAAAAATGTAATGACTACTTCAGCTATGGATACGAATTTCCCATACACAATATATCATCACTGACACTCTTATACTTTCATTCTTACTACTAATTCATCTCAATTACTTATAATTACTTTTAAGTTTAAGAATTTGTAACTCACACTAATTCTACTTTTTTTTTTTTTTTTTTTTACTCCTCTGGTGGGCAAAGGCCAGAGGCCTTTTTCCACAAAGGAGGAAAGTCGGAAACATGGTCAAATTAAAGGCCGACATGACCTGATACACGGCGTTTAAAGGTGCTTAAGTCATAGGTAGTTGGGAAAATAGATGAAGGAAGTGTGTTCCAGACTTTACCAGCATAGAGGTTAAGTCTTCAGAGAGTCAGAGAAAGGATGAGACTGTGTAGAAAGACAGCGCACGAGCTTCAATGGAGGAGGTATGCCGAGAGAGTTCAGAAGAGCAGTTCCATTGTAATAGCTAGTAGAGAGTGACGCAACATTTCGACGGGCAGAAAGAGATTGGAGAGAATTAGTGAGAGCAGGAGAATTGATAAGGCGAAAAGCTGACTTTTTCGTAAAGGTTCTACTCCATACAGGGCGAACAACACCCCTCAGAGCAACAACTGGGGTGGTGTGAAGAAATACAAGGCGCCTCAGAACACCCACCTCTTAGTTGTAGAAAGAGAGGTAATGTGATCCCAAGAAAGATATTATAGGAGAGATGAAGGTTTGAGTTGCGTGTTTTCGAAGAAGATATCGTAGTTGTGTGGAAGATTGTGTCGAGTAGAGAGATGGAGGAATTGAGTTTTTGAGGCATTGAAAATGACCATGTTTTCTTTGCCCCAATTGGAAATGAGAGATACTCAGAGGTTAGTTGCTCCAAGGCCACCCTCCTTCATTAACTTTGCTGGGAGGGGCGTTTTCAAATAAAAGAGTAATGAAGGGTGGAGTCATCAGCATAGGATGGATAGGAGATGAAGTAATAGAGAGAAGGTCATTAATGAAAACAGAAAAGTTTGGGGATAGGACAGATCCTTGAGGAACACCACTAAATAGATTTATAGGATGAACGGTGGCCGTCTACAACAGCTGCTATAGAACACCGAAAGGAAATCAGAGAGAAGGTCACAGAGAAGGATAGATTCCGAGAGGGAAGTTTGGAAATCAAAGCTTTGTGCCAGACTCTATCGAAAGCTTTCGATATGTCCAGCGCCACAGCAAAAGATTCACCGAAATTCTACTTCCAATTACAAATTTTCTCTCAAACCACTACAATTAAACATCTTTCACCAGCTTCACCTTTTCTCTTTCCTATCTACAACTGTTCGTAAAGGTTCTGCTCTAACAAATGTCCCTATTATATCTCTTCCTGTTCTGCTTAAAACTCAACCTTTCATCTTTTTTTAAATAGTTTTTCATAGGATTTTCCTAACTGCTCTTTCACCACAGACAGGACTTTAGCTACACCAACAACACTCTCTCAACTGAAACTGAATAATTACTTATCATACAAGTACCTCACTCTTCAAATACTTAACTAATTGGGAAGCTGTTATAGGATTAGTTCAAACATAAATAACAATAAATTAATATAGAATTACTATTTTCTTTTTTGATCTTGGTCTTGCAGAGGAAGGTGCAGAAATGGACATGGCATCAGGATCCCTATCATCACTATTAGGCACATCGAAGACAGGAAAATTTTTACTGGTATCAAATTCTCTAAGGTAAGGAATTTCAATATCTTGCCCAGAAGATGTTTCAGCTAATCTATCCTTTACAGCTTCAATCTCATCCATCCAGGATTGCCTATACAAATGACGTGATATATATATATATATATATATATATATATATATATATATATATATATATATATATATATATATATATATATATATATATATATATATATATATATATATATATATATAGCAGTGTCTAAAAATAGTGGAGAATTCACGTCCAAGTGCAAGTACTTGCAAATAGCGAAAGGTATACTAAATTATTGTGACATTTTTTAATATAATAAATATAAGATACCAGAATAATAATAATAATAATAATAATATAATATGAAATATCATTCAACTGGAAAATAAAAAAATTAGAAATGAAATGAAGATCATTTAACAGTATCATTCTATAAATGAACTAAAAAAAATTTTTTTAATACTGATTTTAAACCTCATATCACAACTACGCGTGCCAAAAATTTTCTTACTGGAGGGAGCATAAAATTTTTAAAAATATCAGCACCTACTCATACCTGATGCAAATCTCTGATGAGAGCAGAGAAGGAAGCTTTGGAGTGACAGAGATTAAAATCCATAGAAAGTATCAGTAGATGGAAGAGAATTTCACAAAATAGTTCGGTCTAGGGGTTTCAATCTCCATACAATACTCATGCGAAGACGATGTTCCACCTTGTGCTGTAAGGGAGTCTTATACAAAGTGGTCAGCTTACTCAAGCACCAACCATTGAAAGATGTGAAGCGCCAAGGGTATGTAGCAAATATAAAAAGTCAAGGGAGTTCGTTAAGTAAAACTTATAAGTCTGTTAACCTTAAACTTGACCAACTTTCCTAAAAGTTGTGTGGAACTTAGGCCTCTCAAAACCGAAGATTTTAGAATGGTATACCAAACAAGGGTTGTGAGTAATAACTGTAAGGAAAAAAAAATTCAAACCTGAACAGATTTCCCATATTCCTTAAAAATCCATTTCCAAGACAAATTTTTGTTTACACAAAGGTTGGAAAAAGGGTTCTTGAGAGGGAGATTTACAGAAGCTGAGTTTTAGAAAAACTGAAGTTAACGCAACTACACCAGGAAACCCTACATAGATCAATAAATATAGGATAGATAAGCCAGAGTTGAGAGTCAATTCTAGATGCGATAGCGTAACAACAAAATGTACCAGATACTTCAAAGAAGCTAACTCAAATGCCTTGAACATGAACACTATTACGAGAACATGATTATTAAAGATGTCCATGGCTAAATTAGATGAAATGAATGGATTAGCTTTTAAGCGAGAGTATTAATAATAGATCCATCAGAAAGAATAAGAGGAAAAGCTAATAATTTACAGAAATTATTAACAATATTTTTGTCAAGAGGCCAGAAATTTACATTAAGAAAACCAAGAAATTAAGCACACATCCCGTTTGGGGAAAAAGAACTCAGTCCATAGAATAATACTCATGCAATGATTCTGAACTGAATAAAAATTGGCTAAATTGATGTTTTTTTCAATCCAGAGAAGCAAAGCCTCTAGCCTGAATTACAAACGAACAAGTTTGTATGATCGACTTATGAATTTTTGGAAGAAAAGATTTCATCAGAGAGAAAATGAACCATCAGCAGAAACAGCTCTCACCATTTCGGCAGACAGATTCATTCTCACTCAAGTCAACAACTTCCTGAAGAGTTGTTCTAGGAACTTAATTCAGTATACAGGTTTTACAAAGTATACTGAGAGGTAACTTCGAAAACCCAACTATTTGGTTTTGAAAGATACTATCTTTTTCAAGAGTTAAAAATCCTTATACTTATATAAACTTCAAATATTCCAAGTAGAAAACAAAAACAAAAAAAAAAAAAAAAAAATTAAGGTATTTTTAATGAGCATACCTTTCTTGAGGAGATTGTGCATGGAAAGTTCTTTCAATCACAGTTGTCCAATCAAGCCCTCTGATAATAAAAGTATTTGGTTTAGGACGTTCAGTCTTCAATATCTGGCATCCCTATATAAAAACATATATAAATTTACAAAATTAAATAAACATTAACTTAACAATTAATTTTTTTTTTTTATATTTTTTTTTAAAATAATATATATATATATATATATATATATATATATATATATATATATATATATATATATATATATATATATATATATATATATATATATATATATATATATATATATATATATATATATGAGAGAGAGAGAGAGAGAGAGATTTTTTTTTTTTTTTAAATGCTATCACACACAGGCAGGGCCTTTCCAAGGATGGGTCATAATTATCGAATAAAAGAAAACTCACCCAATCTCGAGTCTAAAGCAAATCCCTCTGGTAAGTGTCGATGGAGGATTTAAAGAGAGGAATATTAAATACAGCAAGAAACACAGATGATGACAGAGAGTTCTACAGAACAGAGGTAGCTGAAAAGGAGGCACCACAACAAGCAAGTCTAGAGTTTGCAATACTCAAATAAAGTTCATGTGTGAGTAAGACACTCCTTTTCTTGGAGGGCGATGTAATGGTGGTGGAATGAGAGAAGTTAACTCCCAAGCACCTGCCATTGTAATACCAATAGAAAAGACAATGTACCAATGTCACATTGCAGAGCAAGTGGGTCAAGAGAGTTTGAAAGTATGGGATAGTTTATTAGTATTTTAGCCTTAGACTTAACCTTATCTAAAAGATGGGTCGAACCAGAGGCCACTCAAATATGAGAAAAGCACTCCATACAAGAGCGGATAAAAGACTTTATAATTGGAGTAACTTTTCAGAAGAAAAAGTTCTCACTATCTGAACTGAACACCAAGCCTCTTTGAGGCCACCTTAGCAACTATTGTGATATGACATTTCCAAGCCAATTTGTTGTTTATGTTCAGATCAAGAATATTTGTTGTTTACAGGTAAGATGACAGAGCTGTCAAAAAGAGATAGGAAAGTTAAGAGCCGTTTTTTGAGAGGAAGATATGAAGTTGAGTTTTTAAAGTTAAATTTCACAAGGATGCAGTGGACCCACCAGGAAATCCCATTCAGATTGACCAGAATGGAATCAAAGTTTTAGACAAGAAGCTACTCTAGAAGCAAAAGGAAATGAGTAGAAGAATGGAGAATTGAGTCATCAGCATAAGAATGAACATAATTAGAAAGGCAGCTGAAGAGGCCATT
The DNA here is from genome assembly GCA_009176605.1 of Armadillidium nasatum. Lineage (NCBI taxonomy): Eukaryota > Metazoa > Arthropoda > Malacostraca > Isopoda > Armadillidiidae > Armadillidium > Armadillidium nasatum. The sequence goes on from SEYY01010944.1 coordinate 8,344, forward strand.
GATGAAAAATAAGAATAAAGTAGGGGACAATAGAACCCTGAGTAGAGAAAGAAGTTGCTCCATCAATAAGTGTTGAAATGGAACGATCTGAGAGGAAACTATACATTAGTAGGCAGAGGAGGAAGAAACCTGAAGGAGTTTAGAGAGTCTTGTGTGGTGGCACGTGACATATCCAAGGCTTTTGACAGGGTATGACATGTGTTGCTACTCTCTAAACTCCTTCAGGTTTCTTCCTCCTCTGCCTACTAATGTATAGTTTCCTCTCAGATCGTTCCATTTCAACACTTATTGATGGAGCAACTTCTTTCTCTATTAATTTTGATGTTTCTCAGGGTTCTATTGTCCCCTACTTTATTCTTATTTTTCATCAATGGCCTCTTCAGCTGCCTTTCTAATTATGTTCATTCTTATGCTGATGACTCAATTCTCCATTCTTCTACTCATTTCCTTTTGCTTCTAGAGTAGCTTCTTGTCTAAAACTTTGATTCCATTCTGGTCAATCTGAATGGGATTTCCTGGTGGGCCCACTGCATCCTTGTGAAATTTAACTTTAAAAACTCAACTTCATATCTTCCTCTCAAAAAACGGCTCTTAACTTTCCTATCTCTTTTTGACAGCTCTGTCATCTTACCTGTAAACAACAAATATTCTTGATCTGAACATAAACAACAAATTGGCTTGGAAATGTCATATCACAATAGTTGCTAAGGTGGCCTCAAAGAAGCTTGGTGTTCAGTTCAGATAGTGAGAACTTTTTCTTCTGAAAAGTTACTCCAATTATAAAGTCTTTTATCCGCTCTTGTATGAAGTGCTGTTCTCATATTTGAGTGGCCTCTGGTTCGACCCATCTTTTAGATAAGGTTAAGTCTAAGGCTAAAATACTAATAAACTATCCCATACTTTCAAACTCTCTTGACCCACTTGCTCTGCAATGTGACATTGGTACATTGTCTTTTCTATAGGTACTACAATGGCAGGTGCTTGGGAGTTAACTTCTCTCATTCCACCACCATTACACCGCCCTCCCAGCAAAAGGAGTGTCTTACTCACACATGAACTTTATTTGAGTATTGCAAATTCTAGACTTGCTTGTTGTGGTGCCTCCTTTTCAGCTATCTCTGTTCTGTAGAACTCTCTGTCATCATCTGTGTTTCTTGCTGTATTTAATATTCCTCTCTTTAAATCCTCCATCGACACTCACCAGAGGGATTTGCTTTAGACTCAAGATTGGGTGAGTTTTCTTTTATTCGATAATTATGACCCATCCTTGGAAAGGCCCTGCCTGTATGTGATAGCATTTAAAAAAAAAAAAAAATCTCTCTCTCTCTCTCTCATATATATATATATATATATATATATATATATATATATATATATATATATATATATATATATATATATATATATATATATAATATATATATATATATATATATATATATATATATATATATATATATATATATATATATATAGTTTTGTTTTAAGAAATAGTTTAGAAAATTAATTGTTAAGTTAATGTTTATTTAATTTTGTAAATTTATATATGTTTTTATATAGGGATGCCAGATATTGAAGACTGAACGTCCTAAACCAAATACTTTTATTATCAGAGGGCTTAATTGGACAACTGTGATTGAAAGAACTTTCCATGCACAATCTCCTCAAGAAAGGTATGCTCATTAAAAATACCTTAATTTTTTTTTTGTTTTTTTTTTGTTTTTTTGTTTTCTACTTGGAATATTTGAAGTTTATATAAGTATAAGGATTTTTAACTCTTGAAAAAGGATAGTATCTTTCAAAACCAAATAATTGGGTTTTCGAAGTTACCTCTCAGTATACTTTGTAAAACCTGTATAACTGAATTAAGTTCCTAGAACAACTCTTCAGGAAGTTGTTGACTTGAGTGAGAATGAATCTGTCTGCCGAAGAGGTGAGAGCTGTTTCTGCTGATGCAATGACTGGTTCATTTTCTCTCTGATGAAATCTTTTCTTCCAAAAATTCATAAGTCGATCATACAAACTTGTTCGTTTGTAATTCAGGCTAGAGGCTTTGCTTTTCTGGATTGAAAAAAACATCAATTTAGCCAATTTTTATTCAGTTCAGAATCATTGCATGAGCATTATTCTATGGACTGAGTTCTTTTTCACCAAACGGGATGTGTGCTTAATTTCTTGGTTTTCTTAATGTAAATTTCTGACCTCTTGACAAAAATATTGTTAATAATTTCTGTAAATTATTAGCTTTTCCTCTTATTCTTTCTGATGGATCTATTATTAATACTCTTGCTTAAAAGCTAATCCATTCATGTTCACGTAATTAGTGTTCATGTTCACGTAATAGTGTTCATGTTCTAGGTATTTGAGGTAGCTTCTTTTAAGTTTCTTCTCTTATATGCCTTTCTTTCAATTCATCCCATTCATTTAACTGGTACGTTTTGTTGTTATGCCATCGCATCTAGAATTGACTCAACTTCGGCTTACCGATCCTATATTGATCTATGTAGGGTTTCCTGGTGTAGTTGCGTTAACTTCAGTTTTTCTAAAACTCAGCTTCTGTAAATCTCCCTCTCAAGAACCCTTTTTCCAACCTTCCTGTAAACAAAAATTTGTCTTGGAAATGCATTTTAAGGAATATGGGAAATCTGTTCAGGTTTGAATTTTTTTTTTCCTTACAGTTATTACTCACAACCCTTGTTTGGTATACCATTCTAAAATCTTCGGTTTTGAGAGGCTTAAGTTCCACCCATCTTTTAGGAAAGTTGGTCAAGTTTAAGGTTTACAGACATAAACTTTACTTAACGAACTCCCTTGACTTTTTATATTTACTACATACCCTTGGCGTTTCACATCTTTCAATGGTTGATGCTTGAGTAAGCTGACCACTTTGTATAAGACTCCCTTACAGCACAAGGTGGAACATCGTCTTCGCATGAGTATTGTGTAGAGATTGAAACCCCTTGACCGAGCTATTTTGTGAAATTCTCTTCCATCTACTGATACTTTTTATGGATTTTAATCTCTGTCACTCCAAAGCTTCCTTCTCTGCTCTCATCAGAGATTTGCATTAGGTATGAGTAGGTGCTGATATTTTTTTAAAAATTTTATGCTCCCTCGAGTAAGAAAATTTTTGGCACGCGTAGTTGTGATATGAGGTTTAAAATCAGTATTAAAAAAATTTTTTTTAGTTCATTTATAGAATGATACTGTTAAATGATCTTCATTTCATTTCTAATTTTTTTATTTTCCAGTTGAATGATATTTCATATTATTATTATTATTATTATTATTCTGGTATCTTATATTTATTATATTAAAAAATGTCACAATAATTTAGTATACCTTCGCTATTTGCAAGTACTTGCACTTGGACGTGAATTCTCCACTATTTTTAGACACTGCATTAGTAATATATATATATATATATATATATATATATATATATATATATATATATATATATATATATATATATATATATATATATATATATATATATATATATATATATATATATATATATATATATCACGTCATTTGTATAGGCAATCCTGGATGGATGAGATTGAAGCTGTAAAGGATAGATTAGCTGAAACATCTTCTGGGCAAGATATTGAAATTCCTTACCTTAGAGAATTTGATACCAGTAAAAATTTTCCTGTCTTCGATGTGCCTAATAGTGATGATAGGGATCCTGATGCCATGTCCATTTCCGCACCTTCCTCTGCAAGACCAAGATCAAAAAAGAAAATAGTAATTCTATATTAATTTATTGTTATTTATGTTTGAACTAATCCTATAACAGCTTCCCAATTAGTTAAGTATTTGAAGAGTGAGGTACTTGTATGATATAGTAATTATTCAGTTTCAGTTGAGAGAGTGTTGTTGGTGTAGCTAAAGTCCTGTCTGTGGTGAAAGAGCAGTTAGGAAAATCCTATGAAAAACTATTTAAAAAAAAGATGAAAGGTTGAGTTTTAAGCAGAACAGGAAGAGATATAATAGGGACATTTGTTAGAGCAGAACCTTTACGAACAGTTGTAGATAGGAAAGAGAAAAGGTGAAGCTGGTGAAAGATGTTTAATTGTAGTGGTTTGAGAGAAAATTTGTAATTGGAAGTAGAATTTCGGTGAATCTTTTGCTGTGGCGCTGGACATATCGAAAGCTTTCGATAGAGTCTGGCACAAAGCTTTGATTTCCAAACTTCCCTCTTTCGGAATCTATCCTTCTCTCTGTGACCTTCTCTCTGATTTCCTTTCCGGTCGTTCTATAGCAGCTGTTGTAGACGGCCACCGTTCATCCTATAAATCTATTAATAGTGGTGTTCCTCAAGGATCTGTCCTATCCCCAACACTTTTCTGTTTTTCATTAATGACCTTCTCTCTATTACTTCATCTCCTATCCACTCCTATGCTGATGACTCCACCCTTCATTACTCTTTTCATTTTGAAAGACGCCCCTCCCAGCAACAGTTAATACAGGCAAGGAGGGTGGCCTTGGAGCAACTAACCTCTGATGTATCTCTCATTTCCAATTGGGGCAAAGAAAACATGGTCATTTTCAATGCCTCAAAAACTCAATTCCTCCATCTCTCTACTCGACACAATCTTCCACACAACTACGATATCTTCTTCGAAAACACGCAACTCAAACCTTCATCTCTCCTCAATATTCTAGGTGTTTCTTTTTCTCGTGATCTTTCTTGGAAAGATCACATTACCTCTCTTTCTAAACAAGCTTCTAAGAGGTTGGGTGTTCTGAGGCGCCTTCAGTATTTCTTCACACCCCCCAGTTGCTTGCTCTGTATAGGGGTGTTGTTCGCCCCTGTATGGAGTATGCGTCACACATCTGGGGTGGTTCCACACACACAGCTCTCCTGGAAAAGGTGGAGTCTAGAGCTTTTCGCCTTATCAATTCTCCTGCTCTCACTAATTCTCTCCAATCTCTTTCTGCCCGTCGAAATGTTGCGTCACTCTCTCTCTACTATCGCTATTACAATGGACACTGCTCTTCTGAACTCTCTCGTCGCATACCTCCTCCATTAAGAAGAGCTCGTGCGACTCGTCTTTCTACACAGTCTCATCCTTTCTCTGTCCAACTCTCTGACCCCAGACTTAACCTCTATGCTCAATCTTACATTTACTCTACTGGTAAAGTCTGGAACACACTTCCTTCATCTATTTTCCCAACTACCTATGACTTAAGCACCTTTAAACGCCGTGTATCAGGTCATGTCGGCCTTTAATTTGACCATGTTTCCGACTTTCCTCCTAACTCTGGTGGAACAATGGTAGGCCTCTGGCCTTTGCCCACCAGAGGAGAAATAAAAAAAAAAAAAAAAAAAAAGAATTAGTGTGTGTGACAAATTCTTAAACTTAAAAGTAATTGAGATGAATTAGTAGTAAGAATGAAAGTATAAGAGAGTCAGTGATGATATATTGTGTATGGAAAATTCGTATCCATAGCTGAAGTAGTCATTACATTTTTGAATAGAGCAAGTTAACTAAATTTTAACTAATAAGTTAACTAAATTTTGTCAGTGATTGGAAATTGGTCACCTTGGTAAATAAAGGTTTAGAACAGTTAACAGTAAAGAGATGGCTATTATTATTAGTAGTAGTAGTAGTAGTATTATTATTATTATTATTATTTATTTTTCAGAGTTTACACAGTTTTGAGTTTTTAAAAGTGTTGGGAAAAGGAGCTTTCGGTAAAGTTATTCTATGTCGTGAAAAGGTAAGATTTCATATATATATATATATATATATATATATATATATATATATATATATATATATATATATATATATATATATATATATATATATATATATATATAATAATATATATATATATATATATATATATATGTATATATATATATATATATATATATAATATATATATATATATATATATATATATATATATATATATATATATATATATATATATATATATATATATATATATATATATATATATAATATTATATATATAGGTCACGTCGGCCTTTAATTTGACCAGGTTTCCGTCTTTCCTCCTAACTCTGGTGGAATTTTAGTAGGCCTTTGCCCACCAGAGATGAAATAATAATATATATATATATATAATATAATATAATATTATATTATATATATATATATATATATATATATATATATATATATATATATATATATATATATATATATATATATATATATAGTTTTAAAAGTGGTTCTATTTTGAAGCTAATTTAAAATCTTTTGTTAAAAACATAAAGTGAGGAATAAGTTACTTTCCTTAAGGAAAAATTCTTTACATAAATAAAAAATAGAAAATTAAAATTTTTTATTAGTTTCTACTACAAATTATTTATATTCAATTTCAGAGTAGTAAAAGGTTATATGCAATTAAGATCCTTCGTAAAGATGTGATTATTAATAGAGATGAAGTTACACATACACTAACAGAAAACAGAGTTTTGCAGAAGATAGACCATCCTTTTCTAATTGTAAGTATAAAATTTTTTTTTATACTGAATGTTGTTTCAGAGTGTTAAATAATTGACTTATGTGCTTGAGGCGCTGGTTTGATACCACATGTGGATTCTAGGTAGAAATTGCCTATAAAAGCTCTTCTCTTCGAACAGCGTACAGCGTTTTACCTTTGAGATGTGAATTTCGAAAGAGGAAAAAAAATAAAAATTGAGGTTTACAATTTAGTTTTCATTATGAGGAAATTTTCTTTAGGTTTTAAATATTTTTCAGGAGATTTGCTTTTGAATTGTATATAAAAACAAAAAAATCTTTATATCAAATGTATTTTCGGTTTCTGCTTGCAAAAATAGAACTATCTCACTTAAAATACTACTAGATGCTTCTTTTATTAATTGTAGAAGAAATCAAACCTTATTAATATTTAAATCATATTTGAACTTTTGTCGCTAGTTCATCTCGTAATTTCCGTCCAGCTACTGTATTTCTTGACTCTCTTACAGCATTTAAAATACTCCTTTACTACACCGGATCGGTTATTCTTCGTGCTGGAGTATGTAAATGGAGGAGAGTTGTTCTTCCACCTTAACAAGGACCGGGTTTTCCCGGAAGAGAGGGCCAGATTTTATGGTGCCGAAATTTGCCTAGCGTTGGGATACCTTCACGAAAGGGACATTATCTACAGAGATTTAAAGGTCTAAGTTTTTTGATTACAGTAATTGATACCGTTTTGATATAGCTTTATATATATATATATATATATATATATATATATATATATATATATATATATATATATATATATATAATATATATATATATATATATATATATATATATATATATATATATATATATATATAGCTTGAAAATATTCTTCTTGATTGTGATGGCCATATAAAAATTGCTGACTTTGGTTTATGTAAAGAGGACGTCTCCTATGGAACTACAACAAGTACGTTTTGTGGAACTCCCGAATACCTTGCACCAGAGGTAGTGTTTCCTATCATTACTCTGTAAAACAAAAATCAGTATGCCTTAAAACAAGGAAAAGCTTAAAGATTTATTATTATTGTTTAACCCCAGTAGTCCAAGTCTGTAGACCCTGTTGCACTCTATAAAGATTTTACCTATAACTGCGCATTTTTTTTCGACATTTCATGATATTCGCCTAATTTATATCTAATATCTAAATATATCGAATGTATATAGTTGGAGATACGAGTTGACAACAGGAAACATTCACTTCCAAGTAAAATCAATAGTTACCTTGAAACTCAAACACATATAACCATAGAAATTGACTCACCCTTGCAGAAAGAGTTGTGAACTGGTATCTTCAACTTGATGAATATACATTCGATCAAATAACAATTTCCATTCTACAGCTCGTATTTAATATTTTATATTAGTGTGCTAATTTTAATCCTTACCAACCAAAATTAACCTCATTGTGTATAGTTATTTACAACCTTATTTATTTATCAGCTTGCTTTCCTTTTTGTTGCTGTTACGTCTGCTTTATTTACATTGTATTTATTGCGTGTGTAGTGTTAATCAATTTATTATTTTTAATACAGGTTTAAATATGTTTACATAATTTTATATTTTTTTTTTTTTTTTTTTTTTTTTTTTTTTTTTTTTTTTTTTTTTTTTTTTTTTTTTTTTTTTTTTTGATTACTTTTTTTTTTTTTTTTTTTTTTTTTTTTTTTTTTTTTTTTTTTTTTTTTTTTTTTTTTTTTTTTTATTATATTATTATTAAATTAATTATTATTATATTATATATATAATATATATATATATAATATATATATATATATAAATATATATATATAATATATATAATATATATATAATATATATATATATATATATATATATAATATATATATATATATATATATATATATATATATATATATATATATATATATATATATATATATATATATATATATATATTATATATAGGTACTTGAAGAAAGTGATTATGGGAGAGGCGTGGATTGGTGGGGTTTTGGAGTTTGTTTATATGAAATGATGGTTGGCAGACTGCCTTTTAGTGATCATGATAATGATCATGATAATGATCTGATAAACTATACCATGATTGTTAATGAAGATGTGAGTATTATTATTATTATAATGAGAATTAGGAACCGACCGGGGCTGGAATTTGGCCGGGGCCGGGGTCACCCAAATTTGGCCGGGGCCGGGGCCGGGGTTCTGGCCGGGGTTGCCTAAAATTTGTAAAGAGGTCAAAAGCACTGAAATTTTACTTCAAAAAAATTAGATATAAATTTAATTGAGGTTTATTTAATTATATGAAAGGCGTAGAATAGCCAAAATTCACTTAAATTAATGATTATATGGATTTTCTCCGAAAAAAATTCCTTAACAGGAAAATTTGGAAACACCTTAATTCTTCTAATCTTATCTCTGATCGCCAGAATGATTTTCGTAAAGAACTTTCTACTGATGATCTTCTTTCCCTACTTTCTGACTCTTGATCCTCCGCTCTTCGGGGTTTCGGTGAATCTTTCGCTGTGGCGCTAGACATATCGAATCCTTCGATAGAGTCTGGCACAAAGCTTTGATTTCCAAACTTCCCTCTTTCGGAATCGATCCTTCTCTCTGTAACCTTTTCTCTAATTCCTTTCCGGTCGTTCTATAGCAGCTATTGTTGACGGCCACCGTTCTTCTTATAAATCTATAAATAGTGGTGTTCCTCAAGGATCTGTTGTATCTCCAACTCTTTTTCTAATTTTTAATAATGATCTTCTCTCTATTACTTCGTCTCCTATACCCTCCTATGCCAATGACTCCACCCTTCATTACTCCTTTCAATTTGAAAGAC
>SEYY01010945.1:0-5000 GCA_009176605.1 Armadillidium nasatum
ATGTCATTTTCGTCACCTGTTAGAGGCTTTATTTTTGTGCTGCTTGAAGCATAAATGCAAATGGCCTCATTAATTTCGCTCATCCTCTCAAGCATATGCAAACTACTATTCCAAAGTGTTTGAATATCTTGCATGACAGAAAGTGGACGAACATTTAATCTTGTTTGTATTTTCTTCAGCTCATTTTGGGCTACAACGGAGTGATTGAAATGCGTAACAATTAACCTACATTTGGTTATTAAATCGGATACACATTTTTGACTCATAATGGAATTTTTAACTACTATCTGAGTTTGGTGTGCAAAGCAATCTACATTTTTCACTCTTGCCAGAGAAAGTGCTTTTTTTTATTTGTGCCCGAATCCCTGACTACGCAGTGCACTTCATTTAATGAAATCTTCCATTTTGTCAGCATCTTTTCAAATACAGTTTCAAGATAGTCGCCTGTATGGCGTTTAGAAAGAGGTTCTGCGTTCAATACAAAATTTTGTATAGTAATTTTTTACTATCCGCGGATGCGGATATCCAATTGCGATATCCGCGGTTGCGGATAAAAATATGCGGATATCCGCAGTTGCGGATGCGATGCGATATCCGGTCCACCTCTAATATATATATAATATATATATATATATATAATATATATATTTATATATATATATATATATATTATATATATATATATATATATATATATATATATATATATATATATATATAATATATATATATATATATATATATATAATATATATATATATATATATATATATATATATATATATATATATATATATATATATATATATATATATATATATATATATATATATATTATATATATATATATATATATATATATATATATATATATATATATATATATATATATATATATATATATATATATATATTATTTATTTATTTATATATATATTTATTTTTTTTTTTATTTTTTAATTCACCTCTGGTGGGCAAAAGTCAGAGGCCTACTAATGTTCCACCACAGTTAGGGGGAAAGTCCGGAACATGGTCAAATTAAAGGCCGACATGACCTGATACAAGGCGTTTGAAGGTGCCTAAGTCATAGGAAGTTGGGAAAATAGATGAAGGAAGTGTGTTTCAGACTTTACCTGTAGAGTACATGTAAGATTGAGCATAGCGGTTAAGTCTGGGGTCAGAGAGTTGGATAGAGAAAGGATGAGACTGTGTAGAAAGACGAGTCGCACGAACCCTTCTTAAAGGAGGAGGTATGCGACGAGATAGTTCAGAAGAGCAGTGTCCATTGTAATAACGATAGTATAGAGAGAGTGACTCAACATTTCGACGGGCAGAAAGAGATTGGAGAGAATTTGTGAGAGCAGGAGAGTTGATAAGGCGAAAAGCTACACTCCACCTTTTCCAGGAGAGCTGCATGAGAGGAACCACCCCAGATGTGTGACGCATACTCCACACAGGGGCGAACAACACCCCTATACAAAGCAAGCAACTGGGGTGGTGTGAAGAAATGCTGAAGGCGCCTCAGAGCACCCAACCTCTTAGAAGCTTGTTTAGAAAGAGAGGTAATGTGATTTTTCCAAGAAAGATCACGAGAAAGAGGAACACTAAGAATATTAAGGAGAGATGAAAGTTTGAGTTGCGTGTTTTCGAAGAAGATATCAAAGTTGTGTGGAAGATTGTGTCGAGTAGAGAGATGGAGGAATTGAGTTTTTGAGGCATTGAAAACGACCATGTTTTCTCTGCCCCAATTTGAAATGAGAGATAGATCAGAGGTTAGTTGCTCCAAGGTCACCCTCCTTACCTCTATTAACTGTTGCTGGGATGGACGCCTTTCAAAATGAAAAGAGTAATGAAGGGTGGAGTCATCAGCATAGGAGTGGATAGGAGATGAAGTAATAGAGAGAAGGTCATTAATGAAAAGCAGAAAAAAGTGTTGGAGATAGGACAGATCCTTGAGGAACACCACTATTAATAGATTTATAGGATGAACGGTGGCGTCTACAACATCTGCTATAGAACGACCAGAAAGGAAATCAGAGAGAAGGCCACAGAGAGAAGGATAGATTCCGAAAGAGGGAAGTTTGGAAATCAAAGCTTTGTGCCAGACTCTATCGAAAGCCTTCGATATGTCCAGCGCCACAGCAAAAGATTCACAGAAATATTACTTGAAACAATGTAAAAAAAAATCTTTTTGTGCATTAGAAGTTTAGTTTTTAGTCAAAACTATTAGGCCTTAAAATAAATATTGGCTTGACATCTTTTCGAACAAAGTGATTTGCCACTCTTATTTAGCATTTTTTTAAAACCACATGTTTATTTAATTGTCAAATAAACAAATTATTTTTTAAAATATGATTTCTTCAAAATTGCATTGTTAAACACTTTAAAAAATATATTTATTTAAGTGACATAAAAGAGGAGCTACTTCCAATAAATATACAGAATTTCTACAGATATTATGAGAAGTGACATCTTGCGGTTACAACTAGATATGTGACGTCATCCACGAGCCTTAAATTTAGGAAAGAGTTTTCTCAATAGAAAAATTTTAAATGCTGTAACTTATTATTAGGTAAACTTTGGTAACACTCTGTCTTACCATCCAAGGGGTCAGGGTTCGAATCACCATATAGCAGACTTTAAAAGTTTGCATATATATATATATATATATATATATATATATATATATATATATATATATATATATATATATATATATATATATATATATATATATATATATATAATAACAGAATGGGTTTCTTTCTTCATTACCATTTTTATCAAGATATTTAGGAGGAAATTGTTTCAGTTGGTTGTCAAATTTTTTCATGAAGCGAACGAGTTGGACGACGAAAACCTGGCAAAGAATTTGCACATTTCTTGGTAAATTTTATATAATATTAAAATAAATTTTTTAAATTTCTTTCATTATTTTTTTTATTTTATAAGCAAGCATTATTTATCATGAAATAAACATAGTCAAAATTTCTGAAATAAAAAATTGAAAATTTTACTTCAAGTAAATAACTCATTTTCACAGTGTTACTTTTTATTTAAATTTTTTTTCTTTCGATGTATTGCAACATTCTAAACTCGTGATTTTGCAAGTTTTAGGTTTTAACGTCCTTACTTTGAGGTGACACAAAAAGCACAAGAAAACATATTACTTATAGATATATAGCAATAAAAGATATCTTGGAAGGAATATTTAGGTAATTTCAGAATATACACCTGATGGTGTTATGGAAATGATATATTCCTCCTCACTTAAATAAGAAAATTGGAGTAGCTTATTTTTTAGGATGAAGTGGGAAAGCTAAAGGATTCAGGTTTTGAAGAAGAAATATTATGTATAAGAGTTAATTATTTATTTAGATCGTTTTCTTATTCAACCAAAGAGGTTCCCCTAACAATGAGCTTTTTGGATTTGCGTTAATGATTCCTTTTGAGGCAGTAGGAAGCTTTAAACTGTAAAGGGGCGGTAGCAGTTCAAGTGTTTTTAAGAAGTTTCAGCAATTGTTTATTTAACACGTTTGTTGCGAAAGCAGTTTTCAAAAATTCACTCCTGGTAGTCACCATTTTGGGCTACACCCATGCGTCACGTTCCACGTTCCACCCATCAGGCTGCCAGAGAAATGAGCTGGAAAAAATTTTTTGTTATCATATAATGATATTTTGTCAATGAGAATGTATTTTTCCACTAAAATCTAGCAGGTAGAAAAGGTATCCAAGTTTCTTTCAGATTCGGGTTTCCTAAATTTTACAAGCTGAACCTTTTACAGAAGACTCTGGCTTTTAATTTAGATTTGATCATTATGAAAATGTTTATATTTTTTGGCCTAATGTGGAAACTCACTTTCACATATATTTTCTTTTAAATGAGGATATCAAAATTTCTAAATACTTTAATATTTTAGTTCAAGATCTTAGGTAAAGGAAAATAAATCTTTCAATTTGAATCGAATATATAAAAACGTATTTGTGAACAGATAAAACAAGAGTTGTGACAAGTTTGACAGTGGTATAGCAAGGATTTTTAATGTATAAAAATAGTTATAACCATAATGAAGTATTTTATTTTTATAGGACACTGGTGTTGTGGTTTGTCTATTTTGTTAGTTGGTTACGTTGGTTGCAGCCCAACAGGAGCACTTATTTTATTTTCACTTGCAATGTTTCTAAACGGAGCTTCCTGTCCAGGGTATATGTGTAACTATTTCCAAATTGCCCCAAACCATGCAGGTAAGACCTTCAAAAGATATTTTTAATATAAAATATTTAAATAAATATATAAATGAGTTTTATTATTATATTAGTGTAAATCTTTAATTTCTTAACTGATATATATATTTTTTAAAACTATTAAACGGATTTATTTCTGGTATACTTTCGTTTATTACTCATAAGAATATTATTAGCAAAAATTTTTCATTTTCTTTCTCATATTTCATATTTCTACACCAATATATTCTTTCATTCGCAAATTTTACAATCGGGAGGAAAATAATTGAGTTGGAAAATGTTTCATTTTTGACTAACTAATACTATAATGCAATATTTTACTTTGAAAGGAATATGTTTCATGAAAGGTCACTTTAATGTAGTTAAGATGAGGCCATTTTAAGCTCTTTATAGTTAGTGACCTCTTCAACTTTTTTTTTTTAAATTAAATAAAAGGTTCACATCTCACCGGCATTACCCTATTCTAGGAGAGGAACTTTTTTAGGTAGAATATACCGTAGGATCCCCAAGTGGAATTGAACCGGCGCCCTCAAGCACGTGAGTTAATCACTCTACCGTTTGAGCCACGGAAGACTACAAAGGTTAAAATAGGAAGTATTCAGACGAAAGGAAAAATGAACTTTGGATTTCAACAAAGAAAAGGATGTGATAATAACTGAAAAATTTATTAACTGAAAAATTTATTAACTGAAAAATTTATTAACTGAAAAATTTATGAACTGAAAAATTTATTAACTGAAAATTTATTATTAACA
>SEYY01010945.1:7500-17500 GCA_009176605.1 Armadillidium nasatum
CGGCTCAGAAAATAAGTTAGAATAAGATAACATTAAATGATAATTGGATCATCTTTATATACAATTGAAACTGTAAAACCTATCAGGAAATAATTAGGAAATTGTGTGGTACCAAAGTTTCCATTGCAGATGTTTCCCCACTATTGATCAGTAGTGGCTACATCAAAGAATTTCTAAGGTGTAGTTTGTAGTGAATCAAGTTCTATATTGTAGATAACATATTGCAAAATATTACTCAAACAAAAGCTTAAATATAAACTGTGGTAATAAAATTTAAATATAATTGATAAGGATATTCCAAAATAACTATTACCTAAATTCATGGTACAAATTCAAGTTTTTTGGCATCTATTTACCCCATACTGGACGAAAATACATAAACATACATTTGCCTTCTTGTTGAAATTTCGATGTCAAGAGATTTTCATGTGAAAAATAAAAATTCATATAAACTGTGATTAGGTTGAATTAGAAAACACGAAAGTTATGTACTTGCCTATTCATCTTAAAATATTGACAGAACAACACGTATGTGACTCAGCCTTTATTCGCTTCCGATATTATCCCTCTTTTTCTATCCAATTTATTCCCAACACTGCAATTTCTTTAGAAAATTTGACTCGTGATCCTTCTGAGCGTAATATTGGAAAGACATGCATTCATGTCGATAAGACTTCTGAGTTTAATATCAGGTATGGTACATTCATTATGGTATTCCTCTTGAGCCTCTCAAAACTTGTAAATTCGAGCTACAACTCTGCTTTAGTAACCCATTTCCTCATAGTCTGCCAACTTCAATTTTTCTTTCCTGTTGAAAATATGCAGACATTTAAGCCTGTATAGAAACGAAGTGGTGGGGTGGGGGGCTCCTCTCAATCTTCTAAGTATCGTTCTTTAGCTCTTATATCTATTTTTTCCAAAAGTTTTAGATCCTTTCTAGGAAAACAGAAACAGAAGATCGGAAAAATACAAGAAAAGAAATTTCCTCTGAATTATTATTGTGTAAAGGCATATCAGTCTTTGATTTGGAGAAAGATTTGCTTTCTTCTTCTGTGGAAGGTGGTGTGTGTATTACTTCAAGTCTCTTCCACCATAGATCATAATATATATATATATATATATATATATATATATATATATATATATATATATATATATATATATATATATATATATATATATATATATATATATATATATATATATATATATATATATATATATATATATATATATATATATATATATATATATATATATATAGTCATAGAGGAAGAAATTATAAAAAGTTTGTGTGATTTTAAACTGTTTCATTTTCAGACTCTTGGTGAATGGATAATTGTCTATTGGATAGTATTTGGAAGCTTCTTCTTAACTGGATCATTTTACATGTTATTTTTATCGACTGATACTCAACCATGGAATGACGAGGGCGAAATAGGCATCTGAAAGAGCAACTGAGAATAATAATGAAAAAGATAAATTAAATTGTGAAGTAAAACCAAAATGATTTGTAACTTTTAATCTTGGAAAAAATTATTTGAAAGGATATGTTTTAGATTAAATGAATGTCTTTTTCCATGTAACTTAGACCTATATAACCAAGTTTGTCTAGATTTCAGATGTTTTTCAATAGAGAATAGTTGAAATTTTTAAAATAAATGAAAGAGGCCATAAAATTTGAACTAATTTACCTGGATTATTGATACATCTGTTATAATCACACTAACCCTGAATGGATAGGAATATAATAATATTATATATATATATATATATATATATATATATATATATATATATAGTAGAGGCTCAGAGATTACTTTAAATCAAAATTTCTAGCTTTATATCTAATTCCTCAATCTGATTAGAAATTAGGAAAAAATAAGCATAGAAAAAGTGTGAAAAACACTCCTTGTAATTTCAAATCGTTATAATCTCAAATTGCATAAAATTGTAAAGGCTTGTATAGAAATAATAATAATAATAATAATAATAATAATAATAATAATAATAATAATAATAATAATAATAATAATAATAATAATAATAAAATAATAATAATAATAATAGTAATAATAATAATAATAATAATAATAATAATAATAATAATAATAATAATAATAATATAATAATAATAATAATAATAATAATTAATAATAATAATAATAATTAATTAATTATAATATAATATATAAAAATAATAATATATTAATTAATATAAATAATAATAATAATAATAATAATAATAATAATAATAATAATAATAATAATAATAGTAATAATAACAATAATAAAATAATAATAATAAATAATATAATAATATAATAATAATAATAATAATAATAATAATAATAATAATAATAATAATAATAATAATAATAATAATAATAATAATAATAATAATAATAATAATAATAATAATAATAATAATAATAATAATAAAATAATAATAATAATAATAATAATAATAATAATAATAATATTAATAACAATAATAGTAAAAAAATAATAAGAATAAAATAATAATAATAATAATAATAATAATAATAATAATAATAATAATAATAATAATAATAACAATGATAATAAAAAAGTAATAAAAATAATTTAATAATAATATTAATAATAACAATAGTAATAATGTAGCATATAACAATAATATAAGGGACTATAATACTAATCAGTATGTTTAATATACTTAAAAATATTATAAAAACAAAGTTTGTATTTGGAGAAACTGTCCTCTAAATAAAATAATTTCATTATTGAAATTTTACACTCTCGTGTTAAGCTATCATCTATTGTTATTTTGTGTGGAAATTTCAATGAAAGTTATATATATATATATATATATATATATATATATATATATATATATATATATATATATATATATATATATATATATATATATATATATATATATATATATATATATATATATATATATATATATATATATATATATATATATATGTATGCATGTTTTTCCTTTATTTCCGCAGGTGGGCAAAGGTCGGAGACCTTCCAAATTCCACCGGAGTTGAAAAAAAATCTATCCTGGTCGAAGGAGGCAGACATTTGCAGATACACGGCCTTTGAAAGTTTGCAAGTCAAAAGAAGTTGGGAAAACGGATAAAGAAGTGTACTCGAGACTTGCCAGTAAAGTATATGTAAGATTGAGCATAGCGGTTAAGTTTGGGGTCAGAGAGTTGGACATAGAAAGTATGAGACTGTAGAAATTAATGTTGCAAGAGCCTTTCTCAGACTTGAGATGGAAGGTATGAGACTTGAGAATTCAAAAGAGCTGTATCTGTTGTAATAGCGATAGAATAGAGAGAGTGACTCAACAATTCGATTGGCAGAAAGAGAATGGTGAGAGTTACAAAAAGCAAGAGAGTTGATGAGACGAAAAGCATAGACTCCACCTTCTTAAGGAGAGCTGTATAAGTGGAACCACCCGAGGTTTGTGAAGCATACTCCATACAGGGGCGAACAGCACCCCTATAAAGAGCAAGCAACTGGGGAGGCGAGAAGAAATTACGAAGGCGCCTCAGAACACTCAACCTCTTAGAAGCTTGTTTAGAATGAGAAGTAATGTGATCCTTCCAAGAAATATCACGAGAAAAAGAAACACCAAGAATATTAAGGACAGATGAAAGTTTGAGTTGTGTGTTTTCGAAGAAGATGTCGTGTTTATATATATATATATATATATATATATATATATATATATATATATATATATATATATATATATATATATATATATATATATATATATATATATATATATATATATATATATATATATATATATATATATATATATATATATATATATATATATATATATATATATATATATATATATATATATATATATATATATATATATATATATATATATATATATATATATATATATATATATATATATATATATATATATATATATATATATATATATATATATATATATATATATATATATATATATATATATATATATATATATATATATATATATATATATATATATATATATATATATATATATATATATATATATATATATATAGTATATAAGTGTGTATGTGTCTGTGTGTTAATTTGTATAAATTTCGGCATGCATGAAAGTGTAAACTTAAATATATCGTCAATTGAAATTAGATAAATTGAATGGGGAGAATGATTAAAAAAAGTAATCTTAAACTAATCTTAAAATGTAAAAAACAAAATTAACTCATATTAAATGATTAAAAGACCTTTATGAGATAGAATAAAAATAAAAATAATAATAATAATAATAATAATAATAATAATAATAATAATAATAATAATAATAATAATAATAATAATAATAATAATAATAATAATAAAAATAATAATAATAATAATAATAATAATTATAATAGTGATAATAATAATAATTACTTTCATTATTATTATTATTATTATTATTATTATTATTATTATTATTATTATTATTATTAGTGTTGTTATTGTACTTATTATTATTATTATTTATTATTGTTATTGCTATTATTATTATTATTATTACTGATATTATTATCAGTAGTAGTATTATTATTATTTTATTATTATTGTTATTATTATTGTTATTATTATTATTATTATTATTATTATTATTATTATTATTATTATTATTATTATTATTATTGTTGCTGTTATTGTACTTATTATTATTATTATTTATTATTGTTATTGCTATTGTTATTATTATTATTATAATTACAGATATTATTATTATCAGTAGTAGTATTATTATTATTTTATTATTGTTATTATTGTTATTATTATTATTATTATTATTATTATTATTATTATTATTATTATTATTATTATTATTATTATTTTATTATTATTATTATTATTATTATTATTATTATTATTATTATTATTATTATTATTATTATTATTATTATTATTATTATTATTATTATTATTATTATTATTATTATTATTATTATTATTATTATTATTAATCGTTATTATTAAATTATATCATTATTATTATTATTATTATTATTATTATTATTATTATTATTATTATTATATTATAATTATTACTATTAGTAATCTTATGTTTTTCATAATCATTTGGTGTTATCAATAGTATTTTTAATATTTGAATAGAAAATCGACCTTCAGTTAAGATAGTCTTAAAAAAGTGAAATGAATAAAAATTTATTGGTTAATTAATAATAATTAATAGTTAATAATTAATAAACATAATAATTGTGAGAATCTCTATTAATTAAAACAGAAATAAAATAAAATTTTTTTTTTTTGGGGAAGTAAGAAAAAAAAGTAAGTTTTTTTTTTTCTTTTAGTGTTTTAATTTCAATCATTGTCTCGTGTATGAATAAAACTCTTTCTTTTTTTATTTCTCTTTTTAAACTTTAAATTTGTTTATTATTATTACTACTATTACTATTACTACTGAAAATATTAATAATAACAGTTTTAATAACAATAATAACAGTAATAGTAATATTATTACTCTTGTTATTATTTCCACCACTGTTGCTTGCCTTACCTGGCTCTTGAAAAAACTTTTACTGCAATTGCTAATACAACTACTTTTTAATAATAATAATAATGATATTAATAATAATAATAATAATAATAAGTAATAATAGTAATAAGTAATAATAATAATAATAATAATAATAATAATAATAATAATAATAATAATAAGTAATAATAATAATAATAATAATAATAATAATAATAATAATAATAATAATAATAATAATAATAATAATAATAATAATAATAATAAATAATAATAATAATAATAATAATAATAATAATAATAATAATAATAATAATAATAATAATAATAATAATAATAATAATAATAATAATAATAATAATAATAATATAATAATAATAATAATAATAATAATAATAATAATAATAATAATAATAATAATAATAATAATAATAATAATAATAATAATAATAATAATAATAGCCAATAAACAAGCTAGACTCATATGCTTAATAATCAGGTCTAAAAGTAATAGTCATAAAAAAACATATTATATATCTGAACATCTTACTTGTATACTTTTTGGTATCATACTTTTCTCTTTTTAAATTTTGGGCAAAATATATCGTGGGCGTAGCGGCAAAATTGACCAAGACAAAAAACCAAGTTTGTGTTAAATTACAATTTAAATTCCTAAGTAGTAAGAAAAATCAGGGTTTTAATAAAATAACCAAGAAAGAAAAAAACGTTATTATATGAAGGAAATATTAAATCCTGGTTTTTAGTACTACTTAGAACTTTAAATTGTAATTTAACACAAACTGAGAAAATTGACTTGGTGCATTATTACTTCTTATTATTACAATTATTATTATTATTATCATTATTATTATTACTATTATTATTATATTTATTACTTATTATCACTTACTATTATTACTATTATCACTATTTTATTATTATTATTATTATTATTATTATTATTATTATTTTCATTACTTATTATTACTTATCATTAATACGGTATGAGGATATGTTATCCCAGTTTGTCATTGGCAAGGTATAACTTATTAATAGCCTAATTTTATTCCCCTTACGACTTAAGAAGGAAAACTGAATGGTGAAAGAAAATGTCAATTTGTAACTTTATTTCCAAGAGGGAAAGATATTTTACATATTAATGTACAGGAATGCTATTCAAAATCCATAAAATAGGAAATAGCGTCAACCATTTATGCTTATTCAATTTGACCTATGCAAAATAAACAGTATTTCAAATTTATGCTTATTTAGCTTAGCTTTCGCAACTACATAACTAGTATTGTCAATATTAATGCTTATTTAACATTACCTACGTAATATAAGGTATTACTTTCACTTTTATGTTTATATTAGCAGTATTGCCAACCTTAATACTTATATAGCTTCGCCTTCATAAGTAGTTCATTGTTTAATAAATATTAATTATTATTATTTTTAAGTTTTGATAACTATATATATATATATATATATATATATATATATATATATATATATATATATATATATATATATATATATATATATATATATATATATATATATATATATATATATATATATATATATATATATATAATATATATATATATATATATATTACTATGGTAATACTGTCATCCCCAATGCTTATTCAGCTTACTCAAAGCAATATAAGAAGTGTTGTCAGTTTTATTATTATTATTATGTTTATTATTACTATTATTATTATTATTATTATTATTATTATTATTATTATTATTATTATTATTATTATTATTATTATTATTATTATTATTATTATTATTATTATGACTGTTATTGTTTCATTATTATTTTTAATTTTTAATTATCATTATTATTATTATTATTATGATTATGATTATTATTATTTTAATTTATAATTATTAATATTATTACTAATATTCTTATTATTATTAATATATTCTTTTGTTTAGATAAACAATATATATAATATTATAATTAATATATTCTTTTGTTTAGGTAAAAAATAACCTAAATTAAACACAATATAATTTATTCAAGTGACTTAAAAAATGAGAGAATGATATTTCAATATATATGTAACTTGAACTTTTTTTATTGTAATTTAAATAAAAATTGTTTTTGAGTTTCATTAAACAATATTATCGCAACTAAGATGTAAGTTGATATAATTTAATAAATGGAAATGATGTTATTCAGAAAGATTAGTTTTCATCCTTTTAAGTAATAAAATATGTAACATAATTAAGAAGGATTTTCATGTAGATTCCTATGTCATGGAAGGATCAAAAAGGAATTTTATTGTTCATATTATAATTATTATTATTATTATTATTATTATTATTATTATTATTATTATTATTATTATTATTATTATTATTATTATTATTATTATTTTTATTATTATTATTATTTATTATTATTATTTTTCTTTATTATTATTATTATTATTATTATTATTATTATTATTATTATTATTATTATTATTATTATTATTATTATTATTATTATTATTATTATTATTATTATTATTATTATTATTATTATTATTATTATTATTATTATTATTATCATTAATATTATTATTATTATTATTATTACTATTATTTTGGTCTCAATGAGTTGATATAGTTGGTTGAGGAGAAATAGCTCTGGAGTCTTCTCCGAAGGAATTAGAAACGAAGGTATATGGGAAAAGGGTTCAGCTTTAGAAGGAGGCAAAATGACAATTGTACCTTCGGAAGATACTAGAGAAGGGAAAGAGGAAGAAGCGTAGTTAGAGTTTACATTTTGTTTTCAAAATTCCAAAAAGGGAGAGCAGAATAGGAGCCAGAAGATTATTGAATTTTCTGTGGAGGAAAAAGTTTTAGTATTACAGTGAATATAGTTTTCTGCATGATTCTGGGATGTAATTTGTTACTTGAGTTTCTGGAATTCGAAGAAATTATTATTAATATTTCATGACCCCTCAACCTTCTAACTACCGTCCTATTTCTTTAACCTCCGTTCTTTATAAAGTTTTTGAAAATATCCTAGGAAGATTTGGAAGCATCTCAATTCTTCTAATCTTATCTTTAATCGCCAATATAGCTTTTGTAATAAACTCTCTACTGGTGATCTTCTTTCCATTCTCTCTCTGACTCTTGGTCCTTCGCTCTTTGTCATTTCGGTGAATCTATTGCTGTCGCGTTGAACATATCGAAAACTTTCGATAGAGTCTGACGCAAATTTTTGATTTCCGAACTTCCCTCTTTTGGAATTTATTCTTCTCTTTGATTTCCTTTCTGGTCGTTCTATAGCAGCTGTTATAGACGGCCACCGTTCATTTCTTTAAATTTATTAATAGTGGTGTTCCTCAAGGATCTGTCCTATACCCAACACTTTCTCTGCTTTTCATTGATGACCTTCTCTCTGTTACTTCATTTCCTATCCACTCCTATGCCGATGACTTCACCCTTCATTACTCTTTTTAATTTGAATGGCACCTCTTCCAATCGCAGTTAATAGACGCAAGGGGGTAGTCTTGAACCAACTGACCTCTGTTCTATCTCGAATTTCAAATTGGGGCAGAGAAAACTTGGTCGTTTTCAATGCCATCAAAACAATTCCTCCATCTCTCTACTCGACACAATCTTTCACACAACTATGATATCTTCTTCAAAAAAGCACAACTCAAAAATTCATCTCTCCTTAATATTCTAGGTGTTTTTTTTTCGTGATCTTTCTTGGGAAGATCACATTACTTCTCTTCCTAAATAAGCTTCGAAGAGTTAGGTGTTTGAGGCGCCTATAGAAATTCTTTACACGACCCCTATTGCTTGGTCTTATACATGGGTGTTGTTCGCCCCTGTATGAGAAACGCCTCACATATTTGTGGTGGTTCCACACACACTTTAGAAGGTGGTTCCTTCTCGAAAAGGTGGAGTATAGGGTTTTTCGTCTTATAAAGGCTGAATGCGGAAATACGGTATGAAACGTTCACATTGTATTAAATAAGTATGTGGAAACCCTTGGTAATAACCTTTTTAATTAGATTAAGGTTCTCTAGGAATGAAGCTTCTCATCTTTTTATATATATATATATATATATATATATATATATATATATATATATATATATATATATATATATATATATATATATATATATATATATATATATATATATATATATATATATATTATATATCTATATATATTATATAGGGATATAAGTATCGGTATATATATATATATTTTTATATCGGTATATCTTTTCATATCGGTATCTGCAAAAAAATTTGTATATATATTGGTATATGGTATCGGTATATATATATATTCATATATATATATATATATATATATATATATATATATATATATATATATATATATATATATATATATATATATATATATATATATATATATATATATATATATATATATATAATATATATATATATATATATA